>LR738709.1:387108-414406 GCA_902687465.1 Secale cereale | reverse complement strand
AACGTGCAGGAGTGTCCGGGGCGATGGCCAAGACCCCCGGGGGCATAGGTTTAGTCCGGCGTGCTCGATCCTCTCTGGCGGTATCCGGTCGGGTTGCGGCGTATTGTTTAGCCGAGGGCGGGCACGACCTGATGGTGTGTCCGGCCGGAGTTAAGCGAGCGTGGTGGGTAACTTGGTGCACCCCTGCAGGGAAGAAACAATCTATCGATAGCCTGTCCTACGGTAACGGACACTCGGAGTTGTATCCACTTCGGTACAACTAGAACTGGTGACTTGTGATATGGAGTTGATGTTGCTGCAAACACTATACATTATTATTATGAGACTATTCTGCTCCCCTCTATTTGCTGCAAGACGCTGAAGATGCTAGTCTTCGTCAGGACTAGGCTTTTTCCCTCTCTACTCTGGCTTTCTGCAGTCTAGTCCACCCACATAAAGCCTCCTTTGAGAATATGCATTGCTAGTATAGATCTGATGTAAGTCTTGCTGAGTACTTTGGATGAGTACTCACGGTTGCTTTGCTCCCTCTTTTGTCCCACCCACATGATAAACCAGACGACGGAGCCATGGTGCCTGCAGCCCCTGTTGACGACTACTACTACCAGCCCGAGGCTGGCTACTACTACTACCCGGCCGGCGAGTACTTCTACGAGGAGCCGGCGGACGACGACCAGGAGTAGGATCGGAGGTCCCAGGCAGGAGGCCTGCGCCTTTTCGATCGTAGCTTTTTATTTTGCCCCGCCTTTGTAAAAGGCCTATCTTCTGCTGTGTTGTATCTGTACCCAGATACCTAACGCTTCCGCTGACTATGTGTGAGACATCTTGTTATGTATTCGAGCCCTCGAGGCCCTGGCTTGTAATATATGACTTGTATGTATTTATTTATGTTTTAGAGTTGTGCTGTGATTCCTTCAAGTGAGTCCTTAGGCTTGATCGTGTGCATTTGCGTGTATGATTAGTGCACGGTCGGGCCGGGGTCGTCACAGGTTGGTATCAGAGCCGACTGCCTGTAGGAACCCCCTTTCCAACTCCTTGGCCGAAGTCGAGTCTAGAGGTCCAAAAATGTTTTACTAACTTGGCTGTGTGGCTTATGGCCCCACGTCGCCAATTGGGTGGTATAGTATCTTTTATTCCTCGTCTATACTCTGGGACTCTTATCTCTCGTCTATTCGGGTTAAGTTTTACTAACTCCATTAGGTTCTCGATTTCACATCTACCCGGAGAGCTGGATATCAGTGCGATTACTTATCATTGACCTGATTAGTCTGATAATCATTCCTTTCCATTTGTTTGTTTAACCTTTCTTATCAAGTCCTGTTGATAATTGGCTTGACAAGTCTGATTCTTCTTCTTTCAGATGAATCCTCTGTTTCCAACTCGTCCGGAGACTCAGCTTGTGCTTCGCACCTGGGCTCGAGATGCCCCTGGGTTTCCGGCCATTCTAGTCGCTCTCCTGACCAGACTGGGCTACCGCTGGTACCCCGAGTACATGGTCTACGAGGAGTATCGCGAGTTCAACCAGGAGCAGTATTATGCTGTTGTTCGTATCTACGACCGGCAGGATGACTCAGACACTGAGCTGTACCGCTTTCGCGGTAGTGGCGTGACGGTTGCGATGGCAGTCCATGATGCTGCCTACGCTGCTGTCACACGCCTCCGAGGAGAGCACAGAGATAGCTTGGATGCCTCTGAGTTTCGGTACATTCCGTATGCACCTGCTGGAGATGAGACTGGATACTACTCAGCTATCTGTGCCCCGTACGAGAGTCGACGATATGACCCGCAGGTTCTGATTCAGCACACTCAGGCGCTGGATCGAACTGCTCGGGCCCTGGCGGTTGAGTTGTCCATCACTCGGACAATTCTCTACCAGACGTTGACGCAGTTGCTACCGGCTGTCCAAGCAGGGACACTTCCTCAGTCTATCCTTTGCCCGCGCAGGATCAACACACCTCCAGGTGTCGAGTGGCCTGCGGTTGGAGGTCACACGCTAGTTCGTGGACCTCTGATTCCCGTCCGAGACCGGGTTCTGCATCAGAGTGCACATGGAGCTCAGGATCCGTCCGCGATCGAGATCCGCCGTCCGCACTTGCAGCTACCCCGTTTCAGTTCCCTTCTCCGACGTTGATGTAGCCTTTGCTATGCCTCGTTGTGTACTTCCTTACCGCAGTCTGCGCGCCGCCTACTATGTCTAGCTTTTGATTTTGCGCCGTTGTGCTGCCCGTTTGTAACCGACGCTATGTACGAACCCGTATGTCATGATGTGTATGATGTTGTACTAATGCACTTCCCTTATGTCGTGCATATTTACTACATTGTTGAATTCATGCAACGTGTATTCTTGTCTCTAAACCACCCCTGTTGGAATTGTCAGGATGGCTGGTAACAATGATCCACCTCCACCTCCGCCTCCGCCTCCGCCGCCAGAATATATGGCTGCCGTAATGCAGACCCTTGACATGCAGCGTCAGGTGCTGCAGGGTATGCTCAACCAGATACCCCAGGTCAACGCCAATGCTCAGCATCATCCAGCCGCTATCACTCTGCAAGAATTTCTGCGGCTCAATCCAACGGTATTTCGCAGTGCCGCCAACCCTTTGGATGCCGATGACTGGCTGCGTGATATCTTCTTTGAGCTGGATTCTGCCGCCGTGTCCCCTGACAACTATGTCAAGTTTGCGACATATTTCCTGAAGGGTCCGGCGGCCCAGTGGTGGGACACGCACCGGAACACAGTGCCTGCTGGAACTGTCATCACCTGGGCAGACTTCAAGACTGCCTTCCGTGCTAGGTATATCCCGGAAGGGGTTATCGACCGCAAGCGTACGGAGTTCCGTAACCTGATTCAGGGCAACAAGTCAGTTGATGCCTATCAGCGGGAGTTCCTTGAGCTGTCCCGCTATGCTGAGGAGGATATCGCTACTGACGCAAGACGCCAAGAGAAGTTCAGGCGCGGACTTCATCATGATATTCTGCTTGCTCTAGTGGCACTGGACTTTCCGGACTTCGCCACTCTAGTGAACAAGGCCATTCAGGTTGAAACTGGACTCAAGCTACACAAGGATGCTCTTAAGCGCTCTCGCGAGTCGGGCTCATCTTCGGGCTCGTCTTCTCAGAAGCGCCGCATATGGATTCCTCAGAGCATGTATCGTCCCAACGCTCCAGTGTACCGGCCTTCTTATGCTGCACCTCGGCTGCCTCCTCCACCGCCAATGCAATACAGACCTGCAGCTCCAGCACCTCGAGCACCTGCGATTCGTCCAGAGAGTGGACTCTGCTTCAAGTGTGGCCGTCCGGGTCACCGTGCCAGAGACTGTCCGCAGGCTCAGGGTCAGCTGGCTCTTCCATCTGCTGGCCGTGGCAATGGACGTGGAGTTCCTCCGCAGCGCAACAATAATGTCAGGCCTTCGAATACTCGTGGTGGTCAGCTTCACCACGTCAATCTGAGTGAAGACCCAGAGCAGCCAGCCACAGTGATGGGTACACTTCTTGTCAACTCAGTATTTGCTAATGTTTTATTCGATACTGGTGCTTCGGATTCTTTCATTTCTGAACCGTTTGCACTCAAGCATAGATTTGCATTTGACACACTGCACCAACCAGTAAAAATACAAACCTCCGCGGGTCAGTGCTTATCTTCCTTATTCTGTCCGGAAGTGGTAGTGGAGATAGAAGAAATGAAGTTTCAGGCACACCCCATTGTCCTAAAATCCTGCGGCATCGACCTTATCCTAGGGATGGATTGGTTGGAGGCTCACGAGGCCCAAATTGATTGTGCCACCAAGACTGTACGTCTTCGGCACCCCTCGAATCAACTCGTGAGTTGCCGCGCTCGTGTAGCTCGTGATGCCGAGGCTCAAATCTATGCCACAAATGCATTGAATGATTCACCCCTTGAAGGGCTCGAAAACATACCAGTTGTATGTGAATTCCCGGATGTCTTCCCAGAAGAACTTCCAGGAATACCCCCTGCTCGAGCCGTCGAATTTGTTATTGACTTGAAGCCGGGTACTACTCCTATTGCGAAGCGTCCTTACAAGATGCCACCGCATGAGCTCCTCGAGCTTAAGGAGGAAATCGACAAGTCACTCAGGAAGGGCTTCATTCGTCCTAGTTCCTCTGCCTGGGGAGCACCGTCTCTTTTCGTCAAGAAGAAAGATGGTACGAATAGGCTGGTACAAGATTACCGACCTATCAACCAGGCAACCATCCAGAACAAATATCCACTTCCTCGGATCAATGACCTATATGATCAACTGGCTGGATCGTCGGTGTTTTCTAAACTCGACTTGAGGTTGGGTTATCACCAGATCCGTGTTCGCGAAGAGGATATACCAAAGACTGCATTTGTTACTCGCTATGGCTCATATGAGTACACTGTCATGTCCTTTGGACTGACTAATGCTCCAGCTACCTTCTCCCGCCTGATGAATTATATATTCATGGATTACCTCGACAAGTTCGTCGTGGTATATCTGGATGATATTCTGGTATTCTCAAAGAACAAGGAAGAACACGCCGAACATCTTCGCCTTGTTCTGGAGAAGCTGCGAGAGCATCAGCTTTATGCTAAGTTTTCCAAATGCGAGTTCTGGCTTTCTGAAGTGACCTACCTTGGACATGTGATTTCCAAGGATGGCATTGCCGTTAATCCGGAACGGGTTCAGGCTATTCTTGACTGGACTCCTCCGAAGAATGTCAAGCAAGTGAGAAGTTTTCTCGGCCTTGCAAGCTATTGTCGTCGCTTCGTCGAGAACTTTTCCAAGATTGCCAAGCCCCTGACTAATCTGCTCCACAAAGGCGTTAAGTTTGAGTGGACCGATAAATGTCAGGAAAGCTTTCAAGCTCTTAAGGACAAGCTCGTTTCTGCTCCAGTGCTTGCTCCTCCAGATTCTCGCAAGGACTTTGTGATATATTGTGACGCCTCTCGTCAAGGCTTAGGCTGTGTCCTAATGCAAGAACGAAGAGTAGTTGCTTATGCTTCGCGTCAATTGCGTTCGCATGAAGAGAATTATCCAGTGCATGATCTTGAACTTGCTGCAGTGATCTTTGCATTGAAGCTATGGCGACATTACCTTCTCGGTAACCGGTGTGAGATTTATACTGATCATCAAAGTTTGAAGTATTTATTCACTCAGCCGGATCTTAATCTCCGCCAACAGCGATGGTTGGAAACTATTTCTGAATACGACTGCGGTATTTCTTATACCCCTGGCAAGGCTAATGTGATGGCCGATGCCTTGAGTCGCAAGTCTTACAGCACCAACCTCAAGGTTAAGCGAGCTCAGCCTCGTCTTTATGAGGAGTTACGCAAGCTGAATCTGCATATCGTTCCACATGGTTCGCTTAATGACCTTGTGATACAGCCGGATCTTGAGAAGGCTGTCAAGATAGCGCAATCCAAAGATGCTTTCGTTGATGTTATAAAGCAGGAACTTCATCTTTCGAAATACAGGGATTTCTCAATATCCGAAGATGGAACCTTGTATTTCCGAGGTCGCATTGTGGTAACTCGTTTCGACCTTATGACTGACAAGGTCATGAAGGAGGCACATGATACACCGCTGTCTATTCATCCTGGTAGTACTAAGATGTATCGTGATCTCCGCCAAAGATACTGGTGGCCTAATATGAAGCGGGATATTGCCCGATATGTTGCTGAGTGCGATGTCTGTCGTCGCGTGAAGGCAGAACATCAGAAGCCTGCTGGACTTCTGCAACCTCTTCCTATTCCGCTGTGGAAATGGGATAAGGTGCAGATGGATTTCATTACGGGATTTCCTAAGTCCCAGAAGGGTAACGATGCCATTCTTGTCGTCATCGACCAACTCTCAAAGGTTGCACACTTCCTAGCAGTCAAGGAGACTATCACTGCTAGCCAGTTAGCAGAACTGTATATCTCCCGAATTGTATCCCTCCACGGAATTCCGAAGGAGATCAGTTCGGACCGTGGCTCCCTGTTCACTTCCAAGTTCTGGGAAAGTTTTCAAGAAGCTTTGGGAACTCATATTCACTGGAGTTCAGCTTATCACCCCCAGTCCCAAGGTCAAGTTGAACGAGTCAATCAAGTGCTTGAAGATATGCTGCGAGCTTGTGTTATATCATTCGGTAAGAAATGGGAAGAATCTCTTCCATATGCCGAGTTCTCTTATAACAACAGCTATCAAGCAAGCTTGAAGATGGCTCCCTTTGAAGTTCTGTACGGACGTAAGTGTCGAACCCCTCTGAATTGGTCAGAAACTGGGGAACGACAAGTTATTGGTCCGGACATTATTCAACACGCCGAAGAACAAGTCCGTATCGTGCGTGAAAATCTCAAGGCGGCTCAAGACCGTCAGAAGAGCAACTATGATCGCAAGCGATGGGGTCTGACTTATCATCCAGGTGATCAAGTTTATCTTCGAGTCACCCCTATGAAGGGCACGCACCGTTTCGGTATAAAGGGCAAGTTAGCTCCACGCTACATTGGCCCCTTTCCCGTGGTTGCTAGACGTGGATTCGTGGCTTACAAATTGCAATTGCCTCCGCAATTCTCGCATATCCACGATGTTTTCCATGTGTCGCAACTTCGTCGATCCTTCAAGGAGTCCCCGCATCGTGCTGTGGATCACGAGATGCTCGAGCTTCAAGATGACCTTTCTTATAAGGAGCATCCGATCCGCATCCTCGATCAAACTGAACGTCGGACCCGCCAGAAGACAACCAAGTTCCTGAAAGTGCAGTGGTCAAATCATACTGAAGAAGAAGCCACTTGGGAACGCGAGGAAAATCTTCGGGCGGAATACCCCGACCTCTTCGCTTCTACCTCCTAAAATTCTCGGGACGAGAATTTCTTTTAGAGGAGGAGAATTTGTAACACCCCCTTGTATTAAGCACTGTGACACTCTGCTAAAAATGCCATGTCATCATCATTAGCAATGCATAATCACAGTGGTTAAAACAATCACTTCCAAACTCCCTCTGAAATTCAATTTCAAACTTCAAATGCTAAATGAAGATGTTCCAAAAATTTGGGAAAAATGTTCAACTCATTGCAAATATTCCAAAACAAATGATGTTGTTGAAAATAGCATCAACAGCAACTCCAAATGAGGGCTAGGGCATTAAACAGTGCCCAAAACAGCACTTAAAATGCCATTTCATTTTTGGAAAATTCAAAAGAAGTCCAAAAATGCCCAAACCAATTTTTGGTGATGAGGATTATTGCAAAGTGATTTATGGGCCAACTCTCACTTTTACAAAAGGGTTTTGGTGGCCTAAACAGTTATTTTTCTCTCTCTGTAATTTTAACAAAAGAAAATAGAGAAGAAGAAGATTACCTGTCGCCTGGGGCGTGGCCCAGCCGGCCCAACACCCTCCTCCTACCTGCTCCCGCGCGCGTGTCGCCCCGTCCATGGACGCGCCGGCGCCGCTCCGGCCAGCGCTCGACAGCGCGACGCCGCGGCCACCCGAGGGGATAAGGGCAAGCCCCGGAGCCTCCCCCCTGGCCATTCCCCATTCCCTCCCTCGCTCTCTGCCCTCTCCCTCGTCGAGATCTGACGAGGCCGAGCGCCTCCGCCGCCGCGCTCCGGCCACTCCCACGGCCACCGTGCCCCGTTTGCCTCCCCGACCTGTCCATCGTCACCACCACCCTCAACTACGTCGCCTAAGGCCGCTCAGTGGAGCTCGGCGCCATCGCAACGACCCCTCTGAGCTCGTCTTCACCGCACGGCCGTCTTCGTCTCCGGCGCCGATTCGTCGCCGTTGGTCCTCCCCGAGCCTGCTTCGAGCAGGCATTGAACGGCGCCCTCCACTGTGAGCTCCTTCCTTCCTTTCCCTTCTCTCTCGTCGCCGTTTAGCCGCCTGAGGGTGTCGTTCCCCTCGTGCCCGAGCTCGCCTCCGCCGAGCTCGTCGCCGGCCAGGTTTCGGTGACCGAACACCAGCGCTACGGTGTCCCTCGAGCTTGCGCGCGCGCGTAGATCACCCCTTCATATTTGGTTCGAGCCGTTGAGCTCTGCTGCCGCTAGTTCGTCGTCGACCGAACGCCACCGCCGCCGGTCGTGCCTGGTCCGGCCAGTTCCGGCCACTTTAGCCCTCGCGACCACCGTAGATGGATGCGCGGCTCCGTCCGCAGCCGAACGAGCCTAGCCGCGCCTGATTTGGGTCACCGCAGCGGTTTTCCGACGAACTCCGGCGAGTTCGCCGCCGCGGGAGGCCCACCGGAGCAATTCCGGCGCCGTTGGCCGGCGTGGCTGACCTGGGGTCACCCCAGGGTCGCTGCCCGTGGGCCCAGGGGCCCCCGTTGACTGGGTTGACCAGTCAACGTGCTGACTGGGCAGCCCCAGTCACTGACACGCGGCCCCCCACCGCTTAGTTAGTTAAATAAAATGTTTTAAAAATAAACTTAATTAGTAATATTAGTAAGTCACTGACATGCGGGGCCCAGCAACTAATTAATCATAGTTTAGTTAAAATAAACCCTGTTAGTACCACTGTCTATGACAGGTGGGGCCCACTGGTCAGGTTTGACCTGACCAGTGCGGCCGTTGACTGCTGATGCAGTGCTGACGTCAGCATGACGCAGTAATCCTTTTTCTGTTTAAAATAATTCCAGAATTCAAATAAACTTTAAAAATTCATATCTTTTAGTCCGTAACTCCGATGAAAATAATTTATATATGAAAATTGCTCAGAATTTCGATACGAATCTAGATACGTCCTCCGTATTCCCGTCAGATGCCCCTAGCTAGAAGAACTTGGAACTTTTGACCTGTTTTCGATAAATGAATAGTGCTCAACTTTAATAAAATAAATTCAAACAAATTCTTAAAAATACCTAATATAACCTAGACATGTTTTTAGGCAACCCTGCACCGCACGTTAGCCTAGCGCGCTCTGTGTTGCTTATGCTTGTGTATTTATCTGTTTCTTCCCCCTCTTCTCTCTCGGTAGAGCCCGACGCTGACGCAGATCCCGAGACCGACGCTGTCCCGGTGATTGGTTCCCCCTCCGACGATCTTGCTTTTGCCGCCGAGCAACCAGGCAAGCAACCCCCCCCTTGAGCATTTCCGATATCGCCTATGTCTATTCTCTCTTATTCTTGCATTAGAATTGCTGCTACTGCTACTGCTCCTATTACTGTTGCATAGCCTGTTTTTGCTAAATTGTTGATACCTGTCATTATTCTTAAACTGCTTAGTGTAGGTTGGGTAGCACTGCTATGGACCCACACTCTCGTAGTTGCCTCGCATAGTACCCTTGCCTCGATCAAGCGATCGAGCCCCCTTCCCTGACCTTCTTCACATCACCGCACACCCCCACCTAATATGCTCGACTCCGCAGAGTTAACATCGGGTGACGAGGGTGATACCTCCGAACTCACTTTTGATGTTGTCACTGTAGTATAGCTAGCTCGTTGTGGGTTACCGAGGGTGATTCCTCTTCCCACTTCCGACTTAGCTTTTGTCGTGCATCCGCTATGGTGATTACCGCCGAGGGTGATTCCTCCGGTACCACCTTATCGGGACTTGTCGTTCAGGAATCCAACGAGGGTGATTCCTCGGATTCCTCATCGGCATGAAACCACACGGATGCCCTGGATTACCACACCGTGTTTAAAGACGTATCGATCCCCGAGGCCGGACGTCGCCAGGAACAAAGGCGTGCGGCCAGAGGTATCGTGCGTCTGATGACACATTGAAGTTACTACTACACATGTGGATGGAGGCGGGTTGACCCAGAGGGGTACCCGCGAGTGCCTTTGAGGCGTGAGCTGTGGAGACGGGTGGCCAGTGAGGGTACCCGCGAGATAACTACGAGGCGTGGCCGGTCTTTTCCAGTCCTTGTCACAAGTCCTCGAGACGGGACGACGGGGCCAACAGTATCGTCGGCTCTGCTCGTTACCGCGCGCTCCCAACACACTAAGCGATTTGGATATTTGATCCGAGAGGCCTCCGGGCCGATAGCACTAACCACCACGTGGGTGTGAGTGGGTGCTCTGCGTCGTATACATCAGCCGGAGTCGTCACGACGTCAGCGATTGAGCGGACCGTTCGGATTGGACTTAGGATGCAACTGCGCTTGTATAAGGGGTTGCTAGGTCTGCTACCGAACGGCCACGTAACGTGCAGGAGTGTCCGGGGCGATGGCCAAGACCCCCGGGGGCATAGGTTTAGTCCGGCGTGCTCGATCCTCTCTGGCGGTATCCGGTCGGGTTGCGGCGTATTGTTTAGCCGAGGGCGGGCACGACCTGATGGTGTGTCCGGCCGGAGTTAAGCGAGCGTGGTGGGTAACTTGGTGCACCCCTGCAGGGAAGAAACAATCTATCGATAGCCTGTCCTACGGTAACGGACACTCGGAGTTGTATCCACTTCGGTACAACTAGAACTGGTGACTTGTGATATGGAGTTGATGTTGCTGCAAACACTATACATTATTATTATGAGACTATTCTGCTCCCCTCTATTTGCTGCAAGACGCTGAAGATGCTAGTCTTCGTCAGGACTAGGCTTTTTCCCTCTCTACTCTGGCTTTCTGCAGTCTAGTCCACCCACATAAAGCCTCCTTTGAGAATATGCATTGCTAGTATAGATCTGATGTAAGTCTTGCTGAGTACTTTGGATGAGTACTCACGGTTGCTTTGCTCCCTCTTTTGTCCCACCCACATGATAAACCAGACGACGGAGCCATGGTGCCTGCAGCCCCTGTTGACGACTACTACTACCAGCCCGAGGCTGGCTACTACTACTACCCGGCCGGCGAGTACTTCTACGAGGAGCCGGCGGACGACGACCAGGAGTAGGATCGGAGGTCCCAGGCAGGAGGCCTGCGCCTTTTCGATCGTAGCTTTTTATTTTGCCCCGCCTTTGTAAAAGGCCTATCTTCTGCTGTGTTGTATCTGTACCCAGATACCTAACGCTTCCGCTGACTATGTGTGAGACATCTTGTTATGTATTCGAGCCCTCGAGGCCCTGGCTTGTAATATATGACTTGTATGTATTTATTTATGTTTTAGAGTTGTGCTGTGATTCCTTCAAGTGAGTCCTTAGGCTTGATCGTGTGCATTTGCGTGTATGATTAGTGCACGGTCGGGCCGGGGTCGTCACAAAGATGAACTTATACCAAGGGAGTAATTCTTTTTACGAGCAGCTGCCATGATAAGTCCTACATCGGTTCCATGGGCATGAACACCAAGGTTCAAGGTCGACTCCCACTTCTTCAATGCATTACCTTTCATTCACTCCTCGTCTTCGAAGAAATGGTAGAGTTGAAATTTATCTGGTAAAACACCAGATGAGTGTGACTCGCATAACGTTCGAGTTCACACGGATTACGGAAGGCATATGTTCAACCCATCGGGGCATCTTAGGAACATATACCCCAAACTTCAGGGGTAATGAACTCGAGCTCGGAAGCAGAGCATAGTTGACAAGGGCAAGGGATACAATTTTACCAAAGGCAATATGTATCAAGGGGTAAGCGCACAATATTTAGAATATGAAGGACAATGTCGGATATTAATCCAACAGAAGGTCAAGTGGTCGACAAAGGATCTGATATGAGTATCGGCATTCAACCAGAAGAAGGAGAATGCAAAGTCATCGAATTATAGAAACATCGGAATAATTCGACGTTTGGGTACAGGGGAATTATAATTCCAAGACGAAGGACCAGAAGCAAAGGTTCTGATCAAAAGAAGGATAGACTGAATAGAATTTGATGACCAATCAATCATGGATTGATTTAACGAGAACCAGCTCAGATCCAGAATGACGTCTGAGTTGAAGAATTAATTTCTAAGAATCAACTGATGATTGCGTGCATTTGCAGCAAATTGAATCAGGGGACTCAAAATAGTGGAGACAAGGGAGGTCAACGGAGATTATCAGACGTATGGACCTAACCATATTGCAAGCAGACAAGAATGCTAAGAGCCAAAGGCTGTAAAAGATTTTCGGAAGATCCAAAGGCATTGTGAAGTATGTTGCGGAACACTTGAACAACTGGGAGTATTATAGAGTATCTGGTGATAACAACGGTAACTGGGAAAGAAGGTACAAACGGCAAGGATGGGTAGTTATTCACGGTAATTATCGGTAATAGGGCACTTGCAAAAGCAGTAGGCATAATGGTCTCGGGAAACTCCAACGAGTATCTTCGGAGTCTTCTGATGATGACATGCCATTTTCTGGGGTGAGGGGGCTCACCGGGAGAAGCGGTTACGAGAACCTAGTGTCGGAGTTAGTAAAATCATTTAACCCGAATAGAGGAGAGATTCAGAGTCCCAGAGTAAAGACGAGGAATAAAAGATGCTATACCACCCAATTGGCGACGTGGGGCCATAAGCCACACAGCCAAGTTAGTAAAACATTTTTGGACCTCTAGACTCGACTTCGACCAAGGAGTTGGAAAGGGGGTTCCTACAGGCAGTCGGCTCTGATACCAACCTGTGACGACCCCGGCCCGACCGTGCACTAATCATACACGCAAATGCACACGATCAAGCCTAAGGACTCACGTGAAGGAATCACAGCACAACTCTAAAACATAAATAAAACATACAAGTTATATATTACAAGCCAGGGGCCTCGAGGGCTCGAATACATAACAAGTGTCACACACATAGTCAGCGGAAGCGTTAGGTATCTGGGTACAGATACAACACAGAAGAAGATAGGCCTGTTACACAGGCGGGGCAAAAGAAAAGCTACGATCGAAAAGGCGCAGGCCTCCTGCCTGGGACCTCCGATCCTACTCCTGGTCGTCGTCCGCCGGCTCCTCGTAGAAGTACTCGCCGGCTGGGTAGTAGTAGTAGCCAGCCTCGGGCTGGTAGTAGTAGTCGTCAACGGGGGCTGCAGGCACCATGGCTCCGTCTTCTGGTTTATCATGCGGGTAGGACAAAAGAGGGAGCAAAGCAACCGTGAGTACTCATCCAAAGTACTCAGCAAGACTTACATCAGATCTATACTAGCAATGCATTATTTTCAAAGGGGGCTTTATGTGGGTGGACTAGACTGCAGAAAGCCAGAGTAGAGAGGGAAAAAGCCTAGTCCTGACGAAGACTAGCATCTTCAGCGTCTTGCAGCAATTAGAAGGGAGAAGAATAGTACATCATAAATGTATAGTGTTCATAGGAATATCTTCATATCACATATCTCAAGTCACCAGTTCTAGTTGTACCGAAGTGGATACAACTCCGAGTGTCCGTTACCGTAGGACAGGCTATCGATAGATTGTTTCTTCCCTGCAGGGGTGCACCAAGTTACCCACCACGCTCGCTTAACTCCGGCCGGACACACCATCAGGTCGTGCCCGCCCTCGGCTAAACAATACGACGCAACCCGACCGGATACCGCCAGAGAGGATCGAGCACGCCGGACTAAACCTATGCACCCGGGGGTCGGGGCCATCGCCCCGGACGCTCCTGCACGTTACGTGGCCGTTCGGAAGCAGACCTAGCAACCCCTTATACAAGCACGCAGTTGCATCCTAAGTCCAATCCGAACAACCCGCTCAATCGCTGACGTCGTGACGACTCCGGCTGATGTATACGACGCAGAGCACCCACTCACACCCACGTGGTGGTTAGTGCTATCGGACCCGGAGGCCCCTCGGATCAAATATCCAAATCGCTTAGTGTGTTGGGAGCGCGCGGTAACGAGCAGAGCCTACGATACTGTTGGCCCCGTCGTCCCGTCTCGAGGACTTGTGACAAGGACTGGGAAAGACCGGCCACGCCTCGTAGTTATCTCGCGGGTACCCTCACTGGTCACCCGACTCCACAGCTCACGCCTCAAAGGCACTCGCGGGTACCCCTCTGGGTCAACCCGCCTCCATCCAACATGTGTAGTAGTAACTTCAATGTGTCATCAGACGCACGATACCTCTGGCCGCACGCCTTTGTTCCTGGCGACGTCCGGCCTCGGGGATCGATACGTCTTTAAACACGGTAAACTTCAAAGTGTCTTCAGACGCACGATACCTCTGGCCGCACGCCTTTGTTCCTGGCGACGTCCGGCCTCGGGGATCGATACGTCTTTAAACACGGTGTGGTGAATCAAGGCATCCGTGTGGTTTCCATGCCGATGAGGAATCCGAGGAATCACCCTCGTTGGATTCCTAAACGACAAGTCCCGATAAGGTGGTACCGGAGGAATCACCCTCGGCGGTAATCACCATAGCGGATGCACGACAAAAGCTAAGTCGGAAGTGGGAAGAGGAATCACCCTCGGTAACCCACAACGAGCTAGCTATACTACAGGGACAACATCGAAAGTGAGTTCAGAGGTATCACCCTCGTCACCCGATGTTAACTCTGCGGAGTCGAGCATATTAGGGGGGGTTGTGCGGTGATGTGAAGAAGGTCAGGGGAAGGGGCTCGATCGCTTGATCGAGGCAAGGGTACTATGCGAGGCAACTACGAGAGTGTGGGTCCATAGCAGTGCTACCCAACCTATACTAAGCAGTTTATGAATAAAGGCAGGTATCAACAATTTAGCAAAAACAGGCTATGCAACAGTAATAGGAGCAGTAGCAGTAGCAGCAATTCTAATGCAAGAATAAGAGAGAATAGACATAGGCGATATCGGAATGATCAAAAAGGGGGGGTTGCTTGCCTGGTTGCTTGGCAAATGAAATGGAACAACGGCGGTGAAGTAGTCGATCACCAGGGCATCGTCGGCGGTCTCGGGGTCTACCGGGAAGAAAGGGGGAGAGGAAACAATATAAATACACAGTAACGAAAGTAATCACAAGGCATGACGATCTAACGCGGTGCTACCGATAACGGAGAAGGGGAACCCATCCGGGAGGTATTCCCGGTTCCGGACGTCTGTCAGACAGATGAACCGGAGGGGGACGGTTGTGCGTTTGCTGTGTTAGAGTCAAATGACAGCTAGGATGCATTGCAGGGTTGCCTAAAGTGATGTTAGGTGCTACAGACGGAGCGGGAGGATATCCGGGAATATTTTCCCAGGCTCCGGACGTTTATCGAACAGATGAAACGGAGGGGAAACTTCCATGTTCTTCATGCTAGAGGCATGTGATAGGTATGAGGAGGGCATATTCGGGTTCGTCTCATTTTTCTGATCGTTTTTCATATATAAACTTTTTCGATCCGAGCTACGGTTTAAAAGATATGATTTTCCTAAGTTTTAATCCATTTTCTGGAATTATTTAAAAACAGAAAAGGTTTACTGCATCATGCTGGCGTCAGCACTGCGTCAGCCGCCAGCTGACCAGTCAAACTGACGGGTGGGGCCCACCTGTCAGCCATAGTGGGTTTAACAGAGTATTAAAACTAATCTAACAGAGCTGTTAACAGGGGTGGGTCCCACATGTCATAGACACTGATTAAGCTAATTAATTAATTAACTTAATTAACAGATTAATTAGCAGTTTTAGTTTATTTCTAAATTCGTTTTATCCGCGGGGCCCACACGTCATAGACACAGAGTGCCCAGTCAGCAGAGTTGACTGGGTCAACTCGGTCAAGGTGGGGCCCTAGGGCCCACTGTCAGTGGCTTAGGGGTGGGGGCCACCCACGCCACGTCGGCGACGCTGAAACGGCGCCGGAGTTGGCTCCGGCGACCAGATCCGCGGCGGAGCTCGCCGGAATGCAACGAAAATCGCCCACAGGGGGCCGTTTTGCGTGCGGTCACTTGCGTTCGAACGGGCACTCCGTCGCGCATCCATTCATGGCGTCGGACGGGGCTAGGACGGAGGGAAACGACGGTGGCGTCGACCGCGGCGGCGCCGGAGTTCGGGCCTCGGTGGAGCCGGCGACACAACGCACAGGGAGGCGAGCTAGTGGTGGCATTGAACTCGCACGAGCTCCAGGAGCTCGTTGCGAGGCTCGGCCAAGTGCGACGGTGACGATGACCATGGCGGCGAGCTCGTCGGCGACGACGCGTGCGGGCGCTAGCGGGGTGGAAGCTATGGGCGGTGTGAGGCGTCGCAGAGAGAGGGGAAGAAGCGGACGCTCACCGAGAGGGCACACGTAGGCCCGTTGGCAACTTAGGAGCAGCAGATCGCCGGCAATCGCCGGAGAAGCTCCGGTGGCCGAAGGTTGAAGAAGGGCTCGTGGAGCTCACGGCAACGGCTCCCGACGCCAGCGGCTAGGCGCAGTCGACGGGGAGGACGACGGCGGAGCCGTTGGACGCGGAAAGGCGACGTGGGGAGGCTGGTGGCCACGGCGGAGCAAGGTGGACGGCGACGGGCGCGTTCGGGCGCTGGATCTGAGGGGAAGAGAAGGGAGGAGCGAGCGAGGAAGAGAGGGGAGAGTGATGGAGGAGGCCAGGGGGGACGGCTCGGGCGTCGCCCTTATCCCCTCGAGGCCTCGGCGACGGCACGCGTCGAGGATTCGCCGGAGGAGGGGAGCTCGGCCATGGAGAGCTCGACACCGAGCGGGAGCAGGTGGGAGGCGACGCGCTGGGCTGGGCCTTGCCCTGGGCTGCGCCAGGTAAGTGAGGTAGGTGGGCTTCTGCCCAATTTCTATTTATTTCTTTCTGTTTTACTTTATTTGTTACAGAGAGAGTAACAGAATTAATTGGGCATCAAAAAGAGTAAGGAAAAATATGGGACTTGGCCCATTAAATCCTTTGTATTTTTAGGCACTGCCAGAAATTGGTTTAGGGATTTTTGGAACTCCTTTGAATTTACCAAAAATAGAATAGCATTTAAATATGCTGAAAAGGTGCTGTTACAACTTATAATGCCCATCTTTGCTCAAGTGAGATGTTGTATTCCTTAACATATAATTGTTTTGGAATATTGGCAAGATGATGAACATTTTTCCATTAACTTTTGTGCAACCTCAAATTGCAATTATAATTTGAATTGATTTCAGAGAGGAGTTTTGATTTGAGATGTTTCACCTTAGTGATCAAGCATGGCAAATGAAGATGACTTGGCATGTTTAAGAAGTGGTCACTGTGGTGTGAGGCTGGGGATGTTACAAAAGGCCACCTGTCGTCCCACGGTCCCGCGGTCGGGCGACAACTTCTAGTCGTCCTGCAGTCCGACGACTATATAATATTTTTAGAGAAAATAAAAACGGCATAGTATTTGTGAAATTTAATAAAAATGTTTTTCTAAATAGCCAAAAACCAAGAGGAAGTTGTGGTGTGTGCTCCAACCAGCAAGCTACACATGTCCATTCATGGCAAGTAACAACCCCCTTCCTTCCCATCATTAAGATACCATCATCATTATTGCAAAAGAGAAAGAAAAAAAAAGTGCCCCTTTTGGGTGTGAGAAAGTGACATGCGGAAAACCCAACCTTGACATGTTAATATTACACACAATTTTTGTAATCAAGCCATTGTTAATATTACAACAACAACTCAGATAAAAAAAAAGAATTATATTACAACAACAACAAAAAGTGAGCCTTTTCGGTGTGGCAAGTGGCACTCACACTCAGGTCCCAAACACAGACATTGCATGTGTGCACATAATTGTTTTCTTCTTCTTCTTTTTCTTCTCCTTCTTGGGGTCGCTTTCCAGCTTGGCTTGCCTCCCAAGTTCCCTCACGAAAAAGGGCCCACCTATTCAGAGACGGAGAAACAAAGCACATTGATAATTAAATTTCGTGTTTTTAATAACTCATATTACATACTTAACGGCATAAGTTGCATCATTTGTTTTGTTTATTATCCCACATGCTCCTAGTGCAGGGCAACGTGGCAGCAGTAGCCGACAAAAGGTTTGCCCGCTCAATCCAATTTGTTAGGGTAGGAGCAATGACGCATGAGACAGAGACCAATGCTGAATGCTTCATTGTTTTCTACACAGGGAGCTATTTCTTTTGTAACATTTTTCAATATAAGATGTTTTCTTGACACTCTGACAAGTTACAGAAGTTGTGTATGGCATGAAAGGAAAAAAAGAAGAAGCCAGTAAGACAATTAATTAAGAGTTACTAGATCAGGGCACGCACAAAACAAACCTGGTCATGAAGAACACTGCGTGGTACCATTTGTTTAACCACATGCCACACATTTTATAGAAAGCTGCACCATTTGTTTAACCAGATGCCACACATGCTGTCTATAAAATCTTTCTGTGCCAGGGTTCCGTACAGGGCAACGTGCCTTGCTGACAGCAAAGGTCAGAAATATTCCTTGAGAGTGCTTAATCCAAGGTCACATTAGAATAAAAGCAAGATAGATGAGACCATTACCGCATTATTTTCTGCCAATTTTTTGCACTGCACCATGGAGCTAATTTCTTGCATATATTACCTCTGTTCCGAAATACTCCCTCCGTTCGGAATTACTTGTCTTGGAAATGGGTGTATCTAGAACTAAAATACATCTAGATACATTCATTTATACGACAAGTAATTCCGAACGGAGGGAGTATAAGTCACTGGGTGAGTTCAGTTTACACTACCCCAACGACTTGTATTTAGGAACGGAGGGAGTAGTAAATAATAAACATATGATTGGAAAAAAACCACCTGAAGAATTAGGACGGTTGCAGGCCTGAAGAATTATATGGAAAACAAAATGGTTAATGTTTGACAAGTAGGAGTAATTAACTCTGCTCAAGGAAGCTAAACATTCTCCCCCTCACCTAATTAACCGGTTCCATTCACGGGCGTCGTTTTCACCATCCTTTTCTTCTTCTCTCTCTATCGCTTTGCTTTTGAACATGTCATCGCACGGAGAGAAAAAGAAATGTATATTCCTGTGGCCACGAAGGCCATGAACGGACAGCCCAGTTTGTTTATATGTGAATGCCACATGAGGAGCTGAGAGGGAGCACCCACCCCACCCCTGCTCTGCTCTGCTCTGCCATTACTTGGCGTGTGCCGCTGGGGTGAACAGGAGAGAGAAGCAGAAGAACAGAAGAGCAAACAGCGACAACTCTGAGTGAGAGAGAGAGGAAGAAGAAGAAGAAGAAGAAGAAGAAGGAGGAGGAGATGGAGGTGCAGGCTCGCCATGGCGTCCTGCCAGCAGGGAGGCAGCAGCACCTCCATGGCCACGCTCACCATCAACCTCCCGCAGGTACCAGAGGCCTCCGCAACAACTCTTGGCCATTCCGTTCTTTCCCCCTTCTTCTTTCTTGTTTCTCCTGTCCAGTGATCTTCCTCTGCATTCTCAATACAAGTTTTACATCTTGGCCAGCCATGGCTCTTCTAGTTGATAGCTCCGTTTGATCCAATCTTTGGGAGGCCCTGTCTGGTTCTTGGTTCTTGGGGTCTCAAATTCACGCCCCCCCTCCGGGTCCCCTTCTCCACGTCTCCCCTGGTTTTACTGTTTTCAGAGATACACTATCTTGTGATATGTGATCCAGTAGATCGGCTCTACACAAGGAAAAAGATTCTCAAATACTGAAATTTATTGGAGTGTGATGGTCTTCTTTTTAACCTTGTGATTTGATTCCTGGGAACCAGTAAATGTAAGGTCTGCAGTGTGAATCACATGAGAGGAAGAGAGGGATTTGTGTGAGAAAATGGGGGGGCTTATCTGCATATTGCCTCTGTCCAGCTCCAGTTGGCTCACAGCTTTTGTGACCCCCCCTTCTTCTTTCCTTTCAAGCCATGAAAATGCCCTCAAGGTTCAGATAAAATTTCACCAATGCAGCTGTGAAATTACTGATCCCATATCTTTTTACTGTACAAAACAAAATTTGCAGCAGGAGAAGACGAGTGGTGGGAGTACTTCCCCTGCCCCTTCTGCTACATTGAGGTGGAGGTCCCCTTCCTCTGTCACCACCTGCAGGAGGAGCACTGCTTTCACATGAAGAACGCTGTAAGAACAAGAACAAAATCATTGAGCATTTCCCTCTCTGGTCATTCAGTGGCTTCTGTTCTGGATGTAGAAATTCCTCTCTGGTGATTGAGTGGTGGCTTCTTCTTCTTCTTCTTCCAGGTGTGCCCGATCTGCGCCGACACCCTCGGGGCCGACACGGCCGCGCATTTCAGGGAGCAGCACTCACAGCAACTCAAGGTACTGTCAAGCTTCATCACTACTGCCAGTAATGTCATGGACAGGCATTGCAGCTCACTGGCATTATTGGCATTTTGGTCACAGATGAGGAAGTCGTCTTCTTCCTGGGCAGGAGCAGCAGCAGCAGCAGCTGATGATGGCAAGGAGGCATATGAAGAGGACGACACCTACTTTCAAGAATCATCATACATCATGGGCAGGCCGGTTCCTGACGGTCATTCGCCCGACCCTCTGCTCTCCCAGTTCATCTGCACCGTCGCGCCCCCGGTCGCCGATCCAGAGCCCGGCAAGGCCGAGGAGGAGGATCATGCCGCACCTTCCTCAGATGATCACAGGTATGGTTAGTGCATTAGTGCAGATACTGTTGAAGGTTGGGAGTGGAAGATGGTCCTGAATCTGAACCATGGTGGCTGACTGACTGTTAAGCCAAATGCTCTGCTTCCTTGTTGCTTGCAGGGTGAATCAGGTCGTGATGGACGATGCGTCGAGGCAGGACCTCGAGGAGCGGCTGCGGAGGGTCGAGTTTGTGAAGCAGATGCTGATGACGACGATAGCCTGGGACTGATTATCCAGGGCTGGTTATAGCACTTGACTAGCTAGGGCTGTTCAGGATCTCTTGGAAGTGTGCCATTTTTTGTTGAGATTGACCCTTTGGCACATGTACACCTGCAACCTTGGATACCTGAATTGACCAATCTTGATCCTTTTAAGCTAAGCTTTAGTTATCATCATGTCTCTTTCAAGAACACATAATGCAAGAACATAAACTTTCTCAACAAAGAAGAAACATCCAGCAAGTACATTGTACAAGCAAAAGGGCAGGTAGAATCACACTATATTTGATATTAAAAAAAAGTATTCAATATCAAAATTTGCGGCACACGAGCTACATCGTGAGTGGATCCGTTACAATTTTGCAAAAAAAAAAGGGCTATCCATTCACTATAGTTTTGCAAATGGTAGAACTGCGACAGCCATACGTCGTTCAGGGTTAACAAATGAATTCCTTGATTCCAAGGAGACATAAGAAGTCAGATTGCAGATCAGCTGCTTGCACCACGACCATGAGCGCTCAGTGCCTCAGTCCACCACATGTCTGGAAAAAGCTGGTTATTGATCACAATCTTGCAAAGGGAATGGCGAATTCTCATAGGTATCCCTTGGTGATTTGTTCTTGCAGTTCGTCGAAGTTCCAAGCGTCATTGACCGAATAGTCACCTGTGAATCAGACATAAAAATCAATGGCATAAAAGTATTTGCATTTTCCAAGCCAAAGAAACTTATGTACCTTGAAACCACATATGTATATAATGCTCATATATATATATACTAGTAAAAAAACACAAAATGTATATAATGCTCATATAAAACATACCAATTGAGTCCCTCCGAAGGGCAGTTAAATGAGCACAGCTGCAGAAAAATGCATATATTAGATTTAGACATTGCAACGTATCAGCATAAAAGAGGTGGAGATATCCAAGGGCAGTAACTCATGACAAGTAGAACAACAGTATTCTTCTCGGACCACATATGAAAAGATAAAAGTGGACCATTAAATGCTTCCAGAAAAATAAAATGGAAGACACTTTTGTGATACTATAGCCAACAGAATCAGTACCAGAAGCTAGTCAACTATGGTACAATAGTTAAATTCAAAAAACTAATCCCCCAGTTCAATGATATGCAAATACTTGTTGCACATGAAATTCAATCACTCATTAGGGGAGAAAGCAATTTGCTAAACTAACAAGATGATAACAAGGTAACATGATATTTGCACAAATACACTAGTAACACAATCTTCTTTTTGAGAACCCAAAAAATAAACATGAAGGTAATTATGGCCTTTTATTCAGTTAAATCATGTCACACATAGAGGAATATATGAAAACAAAATAAAGCTCTACTACAAGAATAATAGAGCAGAGACCTTCGAAGCGCTTTCCCCAAGTCTGCACAGAGGGACCGAATGTATGTTCCCTTCGAGCAAGTAACTCGAAATATCAAATTTTGCCTGTAGATTGCAAATCAAATTTATCTTCAAGGGGATTCAAACATGGCATGAGAGTATGGCACGCTTAAGTATGGATCTGTATTGTCCACTTGAAATTTGAAGGTCGGAGAAGAAAGAATACCTGTCTTCTAAACTGCGCTCGATATCAAACTTGTATATTGATATACGTCTTGGTGAAAGCTCTATCGATTCGCCCCTCCTTGCCTTGTCATACATTTTTTCACCACCAACCTGATGGCGATGATCAATTGTAAAAACACAAGTTACGAACCTATTACATCATGGTTGGTTGATAAGCGGTGAGTAATAGGCACGACAAACCCATGTGCCAACACACTGAAGACATAACAATTAAAAGATATATTGTCCCAACATCATAGCCTACTATTATTCGATATAATGTTAATGGATTATCTATCATCCTCTTGCTTGGCCGAGAACAGAATATACTGGTAATTCTACATTTCCGTGACAAGATAATGTAATCACAAGTGTGCAAATGGCTAGCCAAGGAAAAAAACCATACCCAATCACAACTTCATGTCATTATTTATAGCAGCTACAGTATGATAGGGCAGCTATGCCGCTATGGTGAAAAAATGCATCTTATCTTTCAATGCCCTTCTCTTTTTTTTACCCCATAAATACGAACGGCGTACACTGTTATGCAAATGAGGCGTGAGACATGTTGTGCAGACAATTCAGGTTACAAAGACACTCATCCATACATAATAAGAAGTTAGAAAGTCGAGCACTAGCAACAGCATGACATAAATTACAATGAGTAAACAATGGCTTCAGTCTACAAGGATATAGTGTACCTTAATGGCAGAAAACATAGGAGGAACTTGCCATATTTCACCCATGAATGATGCTGCTGCCTTTCTGATATCTTCATCTTTGATGTGTTCCCATGATTCCCTCTGAATAACCTGGCCACAAATGGGGATGGTTAGGCATAATATAAACTAAATGGCATGTGATTCAAATCAAGCCGGTGTCAACATTAACAGTTTTCAGTAGGTAGCTAGGATTGAGTGACAAAGAACATTTGGATGTGACTTATTGTCCTCGAATAAAAGGTGAGATCGAATAAATCAAAATTTAAGATCTTAATGGCAACATATCAGGTGCAAATCTTCAGGGCCCAATAGTATAGCCTGGCTTTATTCAGCACCAAATAAACATGAAAATTAATGCAATTTATTATGTAGTCTATGAAGTGTTATAACACTCTTTAAAATATCAGCACCAAACTCAGAATGTGTTAAAAGAAACATAGGAAAGATAAGTTCAGCGTGAATACTAACAGTATCCCCTTTCCTTCTGATTGATCATCTGTCACAAATTTCACATTATTCCTACTAACAGAAACTGAATTTGAACTTCAAGATATACATGTACAGAAAGTTCAGAAGTACATGTATACTTTTTATGGCATTATTCATGTTGATTTGGTGCCTCAACCAACCAAGTTCTGTGAGTACACATATAAGGGTGGTTTGCACCTCAAACCTCGTATGTGATGGTCTTAAACACACTGATTTTTGTGTCATTGTATATAGCAAAGGATAGGATCAAAATCATCACAATTCAGAGGATAATACAAATTCGTATAGAGTTAAACTACACTAACTGAGAATGAGACATTGGTCATATCAGTCAACAAGGTAATCCCTAATCAGGTGTTTTTTTCAAGATAGCATATCTACATTCCAGTTTGGTGGCAACACAGAATAATCCATAGGTAGCATAACTAATTGTGAATCTAATAAGTCGGTAATCCATTATACTTCCTCATATGATTCATATCATTTAAGTCAAAAGTAGACCCATTTGATAGTTCCTATAATAGAAGAAATGCTCAGTAGATCATTGTAAAGATATTAAGATATATACTGGTGAATCTGCATCCCAGGTTGATGTTGCTTCTCCAAGCCGGAAAACACCACTGTAGCCTTTAACCATGCCTTGATATCTTCAAATCACGAAAACATTGAGTCAGGAAATAAGCTTTAAGTTAACAAAATGCTAGTGCAGGGGAGACGACTACGATGTCATCAGTCCAGTTCTTCGGAATGCAGATGATATTATTTAAGTCATGACAATCTAGAATAACTTGAAACTGAAATGTGATAATTGAATGGAAAATTGTTCCAGTAACCATGAAGGATTCCCTGAAAAGAGAAGATAAGAAAGTATGTACCTATCAACAACTTTGGTTGCTTTGCCCACACAAACAATCAACAATCCAGTGGCCATAGGATCCAGAGTACCAGCATGGCCAACCTGCAACGGAAGCACCATAAACATGTGAGGGGAGCAAATACCACATTAACAACACACCATGAAAACCGTGAAGTCACCTTTTGCACTTTCACCAACCGCCGTAGTTTTCCACAAACAGTAAATGAGGTCCACCCTGAATTCCGTAAAAAGACAAAATCCATCTTGAGTTGGTAGAAAGACAAATTCAGCATCATTGCCAATGACATTTCTTTTACTAATTACATGACTTCAAGAAAACTGGCCAAATAAAAGGTGCTGCTGCCGTAACAGGACATAGGACATTGTAGTGTATGTACTCTCATACACAAATCAGTAATTCAAAATGCCAAATATAATAAACTACATAAAGCATGAAATCTAGATCAGGACCGTATTATGGAAAAGTTTGTGAACCTGCAATGGTACATATACATCTGAATTCAAATGTACAACATCCATCTAACCCACCCATTATGCAAGTTGGCCACCAGTTCTAAAATAAAGGCTGGAAGTAAGCATTTACACATACTGCATCTACATAAAAGGTGGATTGGTGGTATGCATCTCAAAATATGTGCTGATAATTAGCATCACCATCGGCACACTACACAACCAAATACATTGCCACTGCTGTCATAATAACACACACTGCAATTCAGGTACACTGATATGGCCATGCCATCTTATGGCATTCCCATGAGACTATGAAAGCATTCATCAATGTGGAAGAAAACGCGTCACCTTTGGGCTTGTCGATGAGCACGACGGTCCCGGTCGGGCCGTCCCACCGAGGCGGCAGCTCCGTCCTCGTGCTCGCGAGGTGCGGCCGCGGCCAGTCATCTTCCTCCCTCTCCGCATCCCTCTTCACCTGCCTTGGCGCCCCTCCCAACACCGTCTTCTTCTTCGCCGCCGTCGAAGCATCGTCAGCCTTCCCCTCACCAGGCCCTTTCTTGAGGGCCCTGAAGAAGTCCTCCACCTTCCTCTCCAGCACCTCCCCCTTGTCTGCCCCCTCCTTCTTCTTCCCGGCCGCCTCGCCCTCCTTCTCCTCCTCGAAGAAGACGAGGCCCTTGTCGGCGGCGTCGGAGGGCGGCTGGGCGGCGTCGGCGGCGACGAAGGCGTTGTCGAGGGACTGCGCCGGGAAGTACTTCTTCTCGAGGCGGTAGAGCATGCGGTAGTGCTTGTCCTTCTCCCAGGGCATGGCGAAGGCGTCGTGGAAGTAGAGCGCCTCCTCGCGCGCGTGGAGGCGCGGGAAGTCGACCACCTCCGGCCGCAGCTCCACCATCTCCGACGTGGTCGTCGGCTTGGTGCCCGTCGTGGCGTCCGGGTCCGGGAGCTGCCGGCTGCGGCGCTTGCGGAGGTACTTGCGCTGCGCGCGGTCGAGGGCGGGCTGCTGCTGCCCGTCGGCGCCCTCCGCGTCGGGCGGCGGCGGGGGGCGGGGGGCGGCGGCGTCGGAGGGGGTGGATTTGGGGGTTTTCACGGGGCGGTGGACGAGGAGGTCGTAGTAGAGCGGGTAGGGGGTGGCCGTGAGGGAGAGGAACCGGCGGGGGAGGCGGGGCGCCGGCGCCGCCGGCGAGAGGAGCAGCGCCGCCGCCGTGGCCACTGCCGGTCGGCCGCTCCGGAGCATCTCGCCGTCACTTCCCCCCCTCTCTCGTGCGGCTGCGCGACGGCGTTATCGCCGCGACCTTCTTTCTAGCTTTTTTAGCCGTTCGATCTTGGATGGACGGTCCAGATGACGCCTGGAGAACAAACACAAAGAGCCTTTTCAAAAAAGAGAGTATGATTTAAATAGTTTGAATTGATTCTCTAGGGTTTTCCAATATAACTATTTGTGCATATATGCAGGTTGATGTGGAGTTAAGCCTGCTGGTTTACAATGTCGATGAAAATGAGCGAAATTCAGTTGAAGTACAAAATTCCATTCATAGTAATTTCAAGATTTTTACAGCTAAGCGAAGATCTATCATGATTACAGTAAGTAAAGGAATATACTATAATTAGCATTGTATTTAAGCACTAGATAAATTACGAGTTCATCTACAATATTTGATACTAGTGAGCAAATGAAAATTGGTTATGCGTACACAATTGATTGTTCATGAGAAAATGAAAATTTGTATGTCTACAAATTGTTAGATTTGTTGGGGTTGCATCGATTGTATTGACGATTAAATCGGTATTGGTAGATACAATAAATACCAAGACCAAAGTATCTTAATAAGCGTTAACCCAAAACCTTTAGAATATAAGCGTTATCGCCGTGACAAGAGAATATAAGCAACCAAGATTTTTACAGCTAAGCGAAGCCCTATTTATGATTTTCATAAGTAAACGAAATATACTACAATTAGCATTATATTTAAGCACAAGATAAATTACGAGTTCATCCACAATGTTTGATACTAGCGACACATCCAACCTAGTTATGTCTACACCATTGATTGTTCATGAGCGAATGAACATTTGTATGTCTACAAATTGTTAGATTTTGTTGGCATTGCATCGAATGTATTGACGATGAAATCAGTATTGGTAGTTACAACAAATACCGAGACCGAAATATCTTAATTAGTGTAAACCATTCAACCTTAGAATTTTCGCATTCTTACAATATATACGAATATAAAGCAATAATTCAAAATGGTGATGTGAATATATTGTATGATCGAATTTTTGTCATTCCACCATGACTCCAAGCTCTGGCTGCACTCATATACCCCTTGTTCCCTTATCCATTTATTATAGTCCGCCCAACCATCAATAATTTTATGCAAAGCGGAACCGTCAAGACTAAAAAGATAAGATTTAGGTTGGCAAGTCACCAATGTAATCCACTCAGAATATTTGAACATCACATGTTATCCTATGAAGGTATGGTGTATCATGAAAAGGAAAACCTACTCAAATCCTATTGATAGAATGACAGGAAAACCGATAGTTTTCAAGCTGGCGTGAAAAGCTACAAAATTACGCTAGGTTTGTTGATATTTAGCACTATCTGTAACATCACTAAGCTTTCCTCCAATTTTTCTTCAAGATGTTGCAAATGTTGAGGATGGGGCAGGGGGCTCCCCCCCCCCCC
>LR738709.1:363885-387023 GCA_902687465.1 Secale cereale | reverse complement strand
CCCCCCCCCCCCCCCCAAAGAAAAATCTGCCCCTTAACGGCCTCATATTTTGATCCTCGCTTGAAGCAACATATCCTTCCATAGACTATTAAGAACCAAGAATAATTGTCCATGGAGGAAATATATACACCTATAATGGCATTTGCCTAAAATATGAAGTCATTAAAATAACAAGACTCAAAGTTGGTACTAAACTGGAAGATATTAGATCCACATAAAAGTTTGGATACAAGGGATCACTTAGAAGCATGTGTACACAACATGTCAAATGATTTTTTTTACCATTATCAACAAAAAATGATATAAGAGAATTAAATCATAACCTTAGAAATTTCATCAACTTGGCATGTTTCTTCATGGTACTTAATACATGTGCCATGTAAAAAGGATTTATTTTTGTCATTGTTTGAAGTTAAACTCTATAATACTCCTTGTTTTCGTTATATAAGGTGCATTAGTTTTGCACCAAAACCAAGGTAAGGATTAGAAGGGGAATTGAAAGGATAATTAGGATGATAATATCCTTGTCACAATTCTCATTCATGTAATAGATTTTTTTTAAAGTCATGAACTTTTTTGAATTCTTGAACAATTTTCCAATTCACGTTTTTTTTTTCAATTTTGCAAACTTTTATCAAGTTGTGAAGGTTTAAAAAAAATCATGAATGTTTTTCAAACCTATGAGATTTATGTAATTTGTGAACCTATTGAAATGTTCATGATTCCAAGAAACGATCCCGTTCTCAAAGAAGTGTTTTTGAATTCAAAAAATGTTTATGATTTTTAAAAATGCTCATGAATTTGTAAGATGTTCAGGAAATGGAAAGTATAATAAAAATGCAAGGAAAGGGGAAAAGGTAAAAAATAGGATAACAAGAAAGAAAAGGTCGCAGCAAATTGACAAAGCCCAACTAGATAGAACCGGGCCCGACAGAAAAAGGGACACAAAAGATCACATCAAAAATAAAAATTATCACATCAAAAGTAAAAATTATCAGAGCCAGGTTTCGATCCTGGGACCTGTGGGTTATGGGCCCACCACGCTTCCGCTGCGCCACTCTGATTTGCTTGTTTAGGTTGCGACGACAATCTACATATGCTCTACTCCTCAGCTAGCAAGCAAGTACCACCACCAAAACGGCACTGACCAAACGAGGCGCAAACTTGCTTAGAAATGTGCATGGATTTCCCTATAAACACACGCCACTTAGATATATACTCCCTCCGTCCGTGAATAAATGTACATCTAGCTTTTGTTCTAAGTCAAAGTTTTAATACTTTGACCACCTTTCTAGGAAAAAGTATGACATCAAATTGATATATTATCAAAGTACATTTCAAAACGAATATAGTGATACTAATTTGGTGCCATAAATGCTTTTACTTTTTCCTAGAAAGGTGGTCAAAGTATTAAAACTTTGACTTAAGACAAAAACTAGATGTACACTTATTCGCGGAGGGAGGGAGTACGCACCTTAGCTTACCTAGATGTCATCATCTCACATACTACCTCCATTCCCTTATACAAGGCCACTTCATATTTCTATGTCTAACTTTGACCATTAATTTCACCAACAAAAAATGAGTCATATACCACAAAAAATATTTCATTAGATGCACATTTCAAAGAACTTCCGATGATATGTTTTTTATGACATAGTATAATCCATATTTTGTTGACCAAAATTATAAGTCAAGATTTGACACGAAAAATGGAGTGGCCTTGTATAAGGGAATGGAGTATATACATCCGCCGGTGTCCAAGATGAGCAAGTGGTCGTGGCCGGAGCTGGCGGCGACGCAGATGGCGCACGACCGCCCGAAGTCGCCGTCGAGGTGCTCCCGCCGGGCGCGCCGCTGACGCCCGACTACAACACTGAGCTTGTCCGCGCGTCTTCATCGACCTCAGCGGCGTCGATCGTCTCCAAGATTCCTAGATGCATGGTTGAACTCTAACAAACAAAATTCAAATCATGTGTTCTTTGGTTGTTATCTTGCTAGATTTGTGTGGAGCGCTGTTAGGGAAACGTTCAAACAGAACTGGAACCCGCACTCTAGCATTGGCCTGCTCGCCTTGCTATCGGCCCAGAGGGGTGCTAATGCTAGGATAGTTTGGCGCTGCGTAGGGGTGTTGCTTTGGTCTTTTTGGTCAGTTCGGAACAAAATTACTATAGAAAAGAAGTCCCTGCTCACCACACTGACATTATCTTCAAATGCCACATCTTCTTATAGACTTGGGCGCCGTTGGGGAAGACGTGTGACGCTGATCGCATGGACGGGATCATAGAGCAAATCAAGTTGACAATGGTGAAGGCGCGACAGACAGACGTGTTAGCTTGAGCCTAGACACGACACACACAGCCGTTGGGGAAGACGCGACACACACACACGCACGCGCATGCACACGCACACGCACACGCACACGCAAGATGGTTTACACAGAAACAACTAGCGCTAGACATCCATCGCTCATTTCATGTTTACTTTAATCAGTAGTGAAACTTAGATGGGTTGGTAGTGTACTTATCTCTAGGATTTAGGACACGACAAGGAGTGCCAATTGCAGGGTTGTGTGATCTGTGATTGAAATTCAGTCCTACTATAGTACTACTATATATGTAGATGTTGTTTTTTTTCCTTGGAAATAATTATTTCTGCTTGAGCCATTCCCCTGAAGTCTACTTCACCCCCCACCCGCACCAACTTGTCGTAGGGTTCATGTTACAACATCGTATTTTGTTTTGGTTCAGTTTAAAACCGTAGCTCTCAAAGGAGCTCGTCCTGGAACTCCACCTAGAGGCCTCTAATTATATTGATTGATGCACACATCCATCACTTATTTCAATGTGTGAGTCCAACATAAAGTCATACCAAAATTATTGCAGACCTACATCCTCGCATTAATGTAAAGTCATACCAAAAAATCTAATGTCGCAGTATTGACTAGCAAAAAACCGGAATCAAACATGTAAAAACAGTTTGGAGAAAGAGGAGGTTTTTTTTGAACATTTTAAGAGTTTCTGAGGTAAACTGAACTAAGTCAAAGTTAATGGTTCTCATGTGAACTCTTGGAGAAAAATTCCCGGGAGGGCGTAAATGGACTTCTATTTTATTCAAATGGCACAAAAGGGACAAGCAAAAAAAGGGACTGTTATTCTTTCCGCAATTAAGAGCAAATAGCAAAGTATTTTATCAGATGAAAGTATAACTTTGACCTGTTATTCAAAAAAAGAAGCTCGAGTAGTATCTAATAAGGTCGTGGAAACTGACTAATTGCTCCTCACAAACGTATGGCTAATTGTTTAATTAGAGTAACTACTAAAGAAGTATCGCCACTTGGCAACGGGAGATGCATTGATGAAACACTATCATGTCGGCGAGAGCATGCATGACAGTAAACATGAAAGAATTTATGCATGCTTTTTCCTCTTTACCACGTCCTGATGCCCTTCTTTAAACTGGGTTGCACACAATGATGGAACAACGCATGTATCATTATCTAAGATGTGGCCAGGGATCCAAAACTGCTTCACCGTGAACTGCAGTTGTCCACTATCACCGGCATGGTGTGACAGCCTCGGCGAACACGTAGCTTGCAGAAATCCAAGAATGATGAGGCACCCTCAACATCGGCCCCGGTCTCCTACTCTTCCTTTACCCAATGATTTGAACTAACGGGCACACGAGCATGCAACGGGGGAGCACGAGGCCAGGGATTCAACGCGAGTTGCACCATGTAGCAATTAACTTCAAAATCTACAAAAAAAAAATTTGAATCAGCGCAAGACTGTCTACATGGAGACAACTAGCTTTGTTGAATTTGTCTTCCAGGTAAGAATATGCTCGATGTGAAGTTTTGTTTAAAGTCAACTTTTGTAACAATTTTACCAAATTGATAGGAATGTATATCAACGTCTAAAAAGATATGTATGACATTTTTCTCTCTAGAAAGAGGGTGTAACCCAGACTCTACATCAACTGATACACAACCATCTCTCACTTCAAAGTGTCAAGTCGAACATAAAGTCATACAAAAATCACCGTACACTTACATCCTCACCTTAATCCGTAGTGAAACTTATTTGTGTGTGTGTGTGTGTGGGGCACTTTCTTCTAGGTTTTTGGACATATGATGATGATTGTTATTGAAATTCTAGTACTGTGTGCATGTTGAATTTTATTTTTAGAAATACTAACATGGTGATGGATGAGTTTATAAGGGATATACAAGGAGATATCATGGTGTATACTTGTTGCTGGTGATGTGGTGTTAGTCTATGATATTCGAATGGGGGTTAATAAAAAGATATAGCTATAGAGACAAACTTTGGAATTGGAAGGTTTTAGCTTTAGTATAAGTAAAACTGAGTACACGAGGTGTGGTTTCAGTGCTAGGCACAAGGCCTTGATGGGCAGGTGGTACCTCAGAGGGACAACTTTTGATGTTTGGGAGCGATGCTGCAGATGGTTGGTGATATCGATTAAGATGTGGGCCGTAGAATCAAAGCCAGATGGATCTGGTGGTGCCAAACTTCTGACGCTCTCTTTGAAAAGAGGGTGCTACTAAAGCTAAAGGTCAGGTTCCGTAGGACGACTACTCGACCGACAATGTTGTATGGCACTGAGTGTTGCTAGACTAAAAGGCGACATGTTCAACATTTAGGCGTAGCTCAAATGCACATATTGGGATGAATATGTGACCATATAGGAAAGTATCAGGTCTGGAAGGATGATATACGTGATAAAATTAGGGTAGCACCAAGGAAGAGAAACTTACCCAACAATGCCTGCTATGGTTTGCGCATATACAATGCAGGCCTCTAGGCGCAGTGCATAGCGGAAGGTTAAAGCGTATTGTTAATGTCAAGAGAAGACGGGTATACCAAACTTGATATGGGAAGAGTTAGTAATGACATATGTGGAGGACCGAAATATCACCAAAGAACCAGCCATGGACAAGGGTGCATGTAAATTAGCTACTGACATGTTGTTCACCACACTTTTTTTCCTTTTGATGCCTCATGCAATTTTTGTTACACCACCTCGCCCCACTCGGACTAAGTCGTTCACATTGTCTCCTTGCTTCTCAGTCCACCCTTTTAACCTGTTTCACTCCATTTTTTCTGTTCAGTAGTGTCGCTCAGATTTTCTCTCTCACCCCTATACCACGTTATACCTTTTTCTCTCTCCTCGTACATCAAATTGAAACACTAGGTTTCTCTAAAAGACATGTCAAATTGGGATGAAATTCTTCACTGAATTATTACAATTATTACATAATTCAAATTTTGTGTGTGTGGTTTAAACTTGAACTAATGTATCGGGTTTCTCTTAAACCATATGCTAGTTTATTTTAAAATCTTACCACATTAGCAACATACTTATTCCTAATTTACTATATTTGTTTTAATATATTTTGTTCTGTTCAAAGTTTGAACCCAAAACTTGAACTTGAAATCAAAACATCAAGTTTATCTCAAAACCATATGTCAAATTTAGCTAAAATTTAACTAGATTCACCACTTAATTATTTTAGGTTTACTATATCTCTATTTTATCTTTACAATTTTTATTCAGTTTTCTATTACTACATAGAAAATAGATGACATGGCGAAGAAGGTCGAGAAAAAAAAATCTAATGTGGCAGTATTGACTAGCACAAAACTGGAATCAAACATGTAAAAAACAGTTTGGAGAAAGAGGAGGGTATTTTGAACATTTTAAGAGTTTCTGAGGTAAACTGAACTAAGTCAAAGTTCATGGTTCTCATGTGAACTCTTGGGAAAAAAAATCCAGGGAGGGCGTAAATGGACTTCTATTTTATTCAAATGGCACAAAATGGACATGCAAAAAAGGGACTGTTATTCTTTCCGCAATTAAGAGCAAATAGCAAAGTATTTTATTAGATGAAAGTATAACTTTGACCTGTTATTCAAAAAAAGAAGCTAGAGTAGTATCTAATAAGGTCGTGGACAGGGCCGGGCCGGCAAAATTCGGGGCCCTGTGCGAAACTAAAAAATGGGGCCCTATCTCACAAAAAAAAAAATGAACTAACGAGCTATTATAATGTGTGTATATATATAATGTATAATGTACATAACAATAATATAATATCTTACATAACAATTGGACGTATAAAATAAAGTCATACCTATCCAAATTCCGATGATCCGATTGATCTAATGAGTAATGACGAGGGACGAGGCGGGGCGGAGTCAGGATTTGGGTATAGGCGGCCAAGCCAAGTATGTATAAAAAAATCCAGTACAAAAGATGATTATTGAGAACAAGGTTGAGAACTTGCACACCAGCTTCATTAACATTTTCAGTACGTTGACAATTCAATAAGAAAACGAATTAATCTAAATGGTGTTTGGCAGCGTTTTCACCCCTCATAGTTGAGGAATCTCAGTTTCAGAAGCAAGTCAGCTTAGAAAATGAATTAACTTTTGTGTTGTTTGGCAGAGGAATTTTAATTTCTGAATTCTAAACTCATATGGTTGACATAGGAATTTTTACATCACAAATAGGAGCTCATACAGGATAATTTGCATCAGGATAATTCCCAGGACGCATATATGAGATGAGAATCAAGAGAAATTAATATAGTGTGATGTGCTAACCTGCTAGTTTGTTGGCTGAAGCAGTGAAGTACCTTGCTATCTGCTACATTGTGAGAAGCAGAGTAGGCAGTAGGGAGATCAGAGTTAGACGTGCGGCAAGGGCACACGGCGGCGGCGGTGGCAGAGTTAGATAATACCCTAATTATTACGGACGAAAGAACGGAGTCCAGGAGACTAGATCGAAGATTACGTTGTCGACTGGCCGCTAGTGGGCTTTTACTATGGGCTTTTTCCTCTCTTTTTTGAAGTACACATTGAGAACTTGAGATGAGGGCCAAACTATGATTATGCGCTCGTTGCATGTACGTCTCCAAGTCCAGGAGGCGACGTTTCTTCGGTTCCTGTAGGCACGATCGATTTTTTTCCCTCAAAAAAAAAATAAATGTAGGCACGATCGATTCGAGAGTTGCCAGTTGCCGATCCCGATCATGTAGCTATTTTTTTAGGAAATCCCGATCCCTGTAGCGATAGGACGAGGAGTGCGCTCGATCGATGGCCTCATCGCCTCTCCAGCCCAACTCCGGTGTCACAAGGCCCAATAGCGCTTAATTTTATTTTCTTTTTAATACTAGGTCTGTATAAAAATTAGGGGCCCCTCAGAATTTTGGGCCCTGTGCGGGCCGCACTTTTGGTACTACTGTGGGCCCGGCCCTGGTCGTGGAAACTGACTACTTGCTCCTCACAAACGTATGGCTAATTGTTTAATTAGAGTAACTAAAGAAGTATCGCCACTTGGCAACGGGAGATGCATTGATGAAACACTATCATGTCGGCGAGAGCATGCATGACAGTAAACATGAAAGGATTTATGCATGCTTTTTCCTCTTTACCACGTCCTGATGCCCTTCTTTAAACTGGGTTGCACACAATGATGGAACAACGCATGTATCATTATCTAAGATGTGGCCAGGGATCCAAAACTGCTTCACCGTGAGCTGCAGTTGTCCACTATCACCGGCATGGTGTGACAGCCTCGGCGAACACGTAGCTTGCAGAAATCCAAGAATGATGAGGCACCCTCAACATCGGCCCCGGTCTCCTACTCTTCCTTTACCCAATGATTTGAACTAACGGGCACACGAGCATGCAACGGGGGAGCACGAGGCCAGGGATTCAACGCGAGTTGCACCATGTAGCAATTAACTTCAAAATCTACAAAAAAAAAGTTTGAATCAGCGCAGGACTGTCTACATGGAGACAACTAGCTTTGTTGAATTTGTCTTCCAGGTAAGAATATGCTCGATGTGAAGTTTTGTTTAAAGTCAACTTTTGTAACAATTTTACCAAATTGATAGGAATGTATATCAACGTCTAGAAAGATATGTATGACATTTTTCTCTCTAGAAAGAGGGTGTAAACCAGACTCTACATCAACTGATACACAACCATCTCTCACTTCAAAGTGTCAAGTCGAACATAAAGTCATACAAAAATCACCGTACACCTACATCCTCACCTTAATCCGTAGTGAAACTTATTTGTGTGTGTGTGTGGGGGGGCACTTTCTTCTAGGTTTTTGGACATATGATGATGATTGTTATTGAAATTCTAGTACTGTGTGCATGTTGAATTTTATTTTTAGAAATACTAACATGGTGATGGATGAGTTTATAAGGGATATACAAGGAGATATCTCATGGTGTATACTTGTTGCTGGTGATGTGGTGTTAGTCTATGATATTCGAATGGGGGTTAATAAAAAGTTATAGCTATGGAGACAAACTTTGGAATTGGAAGGTTTTAGCTTTAGTATAAGTAAAACTGAGTACACGAGGTGTGGTTTCAGTGCTAGGCACAAGGCCTTGATGGGCAGGTGGTACCTCAGAGGGACAACTTTTGATGTTTGGGAGCGATGCTGCAGATGGTTGGTGATATCGATGAAGATGTGGGCCGTAGAATCAAAGCCGGATGGATCTGGTGGTGCCAAACTTCTGATGCTCTCTTTGATAAGAGGGTGCTACTAAAGCTAAAGGTCAGGTTCCGTAGGACGACTACTCGACCGACAATGTTGTATGGCACTGAGTGTTGCTAGACTAAAAGGCGACATGTTCAACAGTTAGGCGTAGCACAAATGCACATATTGGGATGAATATGTGACCATATAGGAAAGTATCAGGTCTGGAAGGATGATATACGTGATAAAATTAGGGTAGCACCAAGGAAGAGAAACTTACCCAACAATGCCTGCTATGGTTTGCGCATATACAATGCAGGCCTCTAGGCGCAGTGCATAGCGGAAGGTTAAAGCGTATTGTTAATGTCAAGAGAAGACGGGTATACCAAACTTGATATGGGAAGAGTTAGTAATGACATATGTGGAGGACCGAAATATCACCAAAGAACCAGCCATGGACAAGGGTGCATGTAAATTAGCTACTGACATGTTGTTCACCACACTTTTTTTCCTTTTGATGCCTCATGCAATTTTTGTTACACCACCTCGCCCCACTCGGACTAAGTCGTAAACATTGTCTCCTTGCTTCTCAGTCCACCCTTTTAACCTGTTTCACTCCATTTTTTTCTGTTCAGTAGTGTCGCTCAGATTTTCTCTCTCACCCCTATACCACGTTATACCTTTTTCTCTCTCCTCGTACATCAAACTGAAACACTAGGTTTCTCTAAAAGACATGTCAAATTGGGATGAAATTCTTCACTGAATTATTACAGTTATTACATAATTCAAATTTTGTGTGTGTGGTTTAAACTTGAACTAATGTATCAGGTTTCTCTTAAACCATATGCTAGTTTATTTTAAAATCTTACCACATTAGCAACATACTTATTCCTAATTTACTATATTTGTTTTAATATATTTTGTTCTGTTCAAAGTTTGAACCCAAAACTTGAACTTGAAATCAAAACATCAAGTTTATCTCAAAACCATATGTCAAATTTAGCTAAAATTTAACTAGATTCACCACTTAACTATTTTAGGTTTACTATATCTCCATTTTATCTTTACAATTTTTATTCAGTTTTCTATTACTACATAGAAAATAGATGACATGGCGAAGAAGGTCGAGAAAAAAAATCTAATGTGGCAGTATTGACTAGCACAAAACCGGAATCAAACATGTAAAAAACAGTTTGGAGAAAGAGGAGGGTATTTTGAACATTTTAAGAGTTTCTGAGGTAAACTGAACTAAGTCAAAGTTCATGGTTCTCATGTGAACTCTTGGGAAAAAAATCCAGGGAGGGCGTAAATGGACTTCTATTTTATTCAAATGGCACAAAACGGACAAGCAAAAAAAGGGACTGTTATTCTTTCCGCAATTAAGAGCAAATAGCAAAGTATTTTATGAGATGAAAGTATAACTTTGACCTGTTATTCAAAAAAAGAAGCTCGAGTAGTATCTAATAAGGTCGTGGAAACTGACTAATTGCTCCTCACAAACGTATGGCTAATTGTTTAATTAGAGTAACTACTAAAGAAGTATCGCCACTTGGCAACGGGAGATGCATTGATGAAACACTATCATGTCGGCGAGAGCATGCATGACAGTAAACATGAAAGTATTTATGCATGCTTTTTCCTCTTTACCACGTCCTGATGCCCTTCTTTAAACTGGGTTGCACACAATGATGGAACAACGCATGTATCATTATCTAAGATGTGGCCAGGGATCCAAAACTGCTTCACCGTGAACTGCAGTTGTCCACTATCACCGGCATGGTGTGACAGCCTCGGCGAACACGTAGCTTGCAGAAATACAAGAATGATGAGGCACCCTCAACATCGGCCCCGGTCTCCTACTCTTCCTTTACCCAATGATTTGAACTAACGGGCACACGAGCATGCAACGGGGGAGCACGAGGCCAGGGATTCAACGCGAGTTGCACCATGTAGCAATTAACTTCAAAATCTACAAAAAAAAAGTTTGAATCAACGCAAGACTGTCTACATGGAGACAACTAGCTTTGTTGAATTTGTCTTCCAGGTAAGAATATGCTCGATGTGAAGTTTTGTTTAAAGTCAACTTTTGTAACAATTTTACCAAATTGATAGGAATGTATATCAACGTCTAGAAAGATATGTATGACATTTTTCTCTCTAGAAAGAGGGTGTAACCCAGACTCTACATCAACTGATACACAACCATCGCTCACTTCAAAGTGTCAAGTCGAACATAAAGTCATACAAAAATCACCGTACACCTACATCCTCACCTTAATCCGTAGTGAAACTTATTTGTGTGTGTGGGGGGGGGGGCACTTTCTTCTAGGTTTTTGGACATATGATGATGATTGTTATTGAAATTCTAGTACTGTGTGCATGTTGAATTTTATTTTAAGAAATACTAACATGGTGATGGATGAGTTTATAAGGGATATACAAGGAGATATCTCATGGTGTATACTTGTTGCTGGTGATGTGGTGTTAGTCTATGATATTCGAATGGGGGTTAATAAAAAGTTAGAGCTATGGAGACAAACTTTGGAATTGGAAGGTTTTAGCTTTAGTATAAGTAAAACTGAGTACACGAGGTGTGGTTTCAGTGCTAGGCACAAGGCCTTGATGGGCAGGTGGTACCTCAGAGGGACAACTTTTGATGTTTGGGAGCGATGCTGCAGATGGTTGGTGATATCGATGAAGATGTGGGCCGTAGAATCAAAGCCGGATGGATCTGGTGGTGCCAAACTTCTGACGCTCTCTTTGATAAGAGGGTGCTACTAAAGCTAAAGGTCAGGTTCCGTAGGACGACTACTCGACCGACAATGTTGTATGGCACTGAGTGTTGCTAGACTAAAAGGCGACATGTTCAACAGTTAGGCGTAGCACAAATGCACATATTGGGATGAATATGTGACCATATAGGAAAGTATCAGGTCTGGAAGGATGATATACGTGATAAAATTAGGGTAGCACCAAGGAAGAGAAACTTACCCAACAATGCCTGCTATGGTTTGCGCATATACAATGCAGGCCTCTAGGCGCAGTGCATAGCGGAAGGTTAAAGCGTATTGTTAATGTCAAGAGAAGACGGGTATACCAAACTTGATATGGGAAGAGTTAGTAATGACATATGTGGAGGACCGAAATATCACCAAAGAACCAGCCATGGACAAGGGTGCATGTAAATTAGCTACTGACATGTTGTTCACCACACTTTTTTTCCTTTTGATGCCTCATGCAATTTTTGTTACACCACCTCGCCCCACTCGGACTAAGTCGTTCACATTGTCTCCTTGCTTCTCAGTCCACCCTTTTAACCTGTTTCACTCCATTTTTTCTGTTCAGTAGTGTCGCTCAGAATTTCTCTCTCACCCCTATACCACGTTATACCTTTTTCTCTCTCCTCGTACATCAAACTGAAACACTAGGTTTCTCTAAAAGACATGTCAAATTGGGATGAAATTCTTCACTGAATTATTACAGTTATTACATAATTCAAATTTTGTGTGTGTGGTTTGAACTTGAACTAATGTATCAGGTTTCTCTTAAACCATATGCTAGTTTATTTTAATATCTTACCACATTAGCAACATACTTATTCCTAATTTACTATATTTGTTTTAATATATTTTGTTCTGTTCAAAGTTTGAACCCAAAACTTGAACTTGAAATCAAAACATCAAGTTTATCTCAAAACCATATGTCAAATTTAGCTAAAATTTAACTAGATTCACCACTTAATTATTCCAGGTTTACTATATCTCCATTTTATCTTTACAATTTTTATTCAGTTTTCTATTACTACATAGAAAATAGATGACATGGCGAAGAAGGTCGAGAAAAAAAATCTAATGTGGCAGTATTGACTAGCACAAAACCGGAATCAAACATGTAAAAAACAGTTTGGAGAAAGAGGAGGGTATTTTGAACATTTTAAGAGTTTCTGAGGTAAACTGAACTAAGTCAAAGTTCATGGTTCTCATGTGAACTCTTGGGAAAAAAATCCAGGGAGGGCGTAAATGGACTTCTATTTTATTCAAATGGCACAAAACGGACAAGCAAAAAAAGGGACTGTTATTCTTTCCGCAATTAAGAGCAAATAGCAAAGTATTTTATCAGATGAAAGTATAACTTTGACCTGTTATTCAAAAAAAGAAGCTCGAGTAGTATCTAATAAGGTCGTGGAAACTGACTAATTGCTCCTCACAAACGTATGGCTAATTGTTTAATTAGAGTAACTACTAAAGAAGTATCGCCACTTGGCAACGGGAGATGCATTGATGAAACACTATCATGTCGGCGAGAGCATGCATGACAGTAAACATGAAAGGATTTATGCATGCTTTTTCCTCTTTACCACGTCCTGATGCCCTTCTTTAAACTGGGTTGCACACAATGATGGAACAACGCATGTATCATTATCTAAGATGTGGCCAGGGATCCAAAACTGCTTCACCGTGAGCTGCAGTTGTCCACTATCACCGGCATGGTGTGACAGCCTCGGCGAACACGTAGCTTGCAGAAATCCAAGAATGATGAGGCACCCTCAACATCGGCCCCGGTCTCCTACTCTTCCTTTACCCAATGATTTGAACTAACGGGCACACGAGCATGCAACGGGGGAGCACGAGGCCAGGGATTCAACGCGAGTTGCACCTTGTAGCAATTAACTTCAAAATCTACAAAAAAAAAGTTTGAATCAGCGCAAGACTGTCTACATGGAGACAACTAGCTTTGTTGAATTTGTCTTCCAGGTAAGAATATGCTCGATGTGAAGTTTTGTTTAAAGTCAACTTTTGTAACAATTTTACCAAATTGATAGGAATGTATATCAACGTCTAGAAAGATATGTATGACATTTTTCTCTCTAGAAAGAGGGTGTAACCCAGACTCTACATCAACTGATACACAACCATCTCTCACTTCAAAGTGTCAAGTCGAACATAAAGTCATACAAAAATCACCGTACACCTACATCCTCACCTTAATCCGTAGTGAAACTTATTTGTGTGTGTGTGTGTGGGGGGGCACTTTCTTCTAGGTTTTTGGACATATGATGATGATTGTTATTGAAATTCTAGTACTGTGTGCATGTTGAATTTTATTTTATGAAATACTAACATGGTGATGGATGAGTTTATAAGGGATATACAAGGAGATATCTCATGGTGTATACTTGTTGCTGGTGATGTGGTGTTAGTCTATGATATTCGAATGGGGGGTAATAAAAAGTTATAGCTATGGAGACAAACTTTGGAATTGGAAGGTTTTAGCTTTAGTATAAGTAAAACTGAGTACACGAGGTGTGGTTTCAGTGCTAGGCACAAGGCCTTGATGGGCAGGTGGTACCTCAGAGGGACAACTTTTGATGTTTGGGAGCGATGCTGCAGATGGTTGGTGATATCGATGAAGATGTGGGCCGTAGAATCAAAGCCGGATGGATCTGGTGGTGCCAAACTTCTGACGCTCTCTTTGATAAGAGGGTGCTACTAAAGCTAAAGGTCAGGTTCCGTAGGACGACTACTCAACCGACAATGTTGTATGGCACTGAGTGTTGCTAGACTAAAAGGCGACATGTTCAACAGTTAGGCGTAGCACAAATGCACATATTGGGATGAATATGTGACCATATAGGAAAGTATCAGGTCTAGAAGGATGATATACGTGATAAAATTAGGGTAGCACCAAGGAAGAGAAACTTACCCAACAATGCCTGCTATGGTTTGCGCATATACAATGCAGGCCTCTAGGCGCAGTGCATAGCGGAAGGTTAAAGCGTATTGTTAATGTCAAGAGAAGACGGGTATACCAAACTTGATATGGGAAGAGTTAGTAATGACATATGTGGAGGACCGAAATATCACCAAAGAACCAGCCATGGACAAGGGTGCATGTAAATTAGCTACTGACATGTTGTTCACCACACTTTTTTTCCTTTTGATGCCTCATGCAATTTTTGTTACACCACCTCGCCCCACTCGGACTAAGTCGTTCACATTGTCTCCTTGCTTCTCAGTCCACCCTTTTAACCTGTTTCACTCCATTTTTTTCTGTTCAGTAGTGTCGCTCAGATTTTCTCTCTCACCCCTATACCACGTTATACCTTTTTCTCTCTCCTCGTACATCAAACTGAAACACTAGGTTTCTCTATAAGACATGTCAAATTGGGATGAAATTCTTCACTGAATTATTACAGTTATTACATAATTCAAATTTTGTGTGTGTGGTTTAAACTTGAACTAATGTATCAGGTTTCTCTTAAACCATATGCTAGTTTATTTTAAAATCTTACCACATTAGCAACATACTTATTCCTAATTTACTATATTTGTTTTAATATATTTTGTTCTGTTCAAAGTTTGAACCCAAAACTTGAACTTGAAATCAAAACATCAAGTTTATCTCAAAACCATATGTCAAATTTAGCTAAAATTTAACTAGATTCACCACTTAATTATTTTAGGTTTACTATATCTCCATTTTATCTTTACAATTTTTATTCAGTTTTCTATTACTACATAGAAAATAGATGACATGGCGAAGAAGGTCGAGAAAAAAAAAATCTAATGTGGCAGTATTGACTAGCACAAAACCGGAATCAAACATGTAAAAAACAGTTTGGAGAAAGAGGAGGGTATTTTGAACATTTTAAGAGTTTCTGAGGTAAACTGAACTAAGTCAAAGTTCATGGTTCTCATGTGAACTCTTGGGAAAAAAATCCAGGGAGGGCGTAAAAGGACTTCTATTTTATTCAAATGGCACAAAACGGACAAGCAAAAAAAGGGACTGTTATTCTTTCCGCAATTAAGAGCAAATAGCAAAGTATTTTATCAGATGAAAGTATAACTTTGACCTGTTATTCAAAAAAAGAAGCTCGAGTAGTATCTAATAAGGTCGTGGAAACTGACTAATTGCTCCTCACAAACGTATGGCTAATTGTTTAATTAGAGTAACTACTAAAGAAGTATCGCCACTTGGCAACGGGAGATGCATTGATGAAACACTATCATGTCGGCGAGAGCATGCATGACAGTAAACATGAAAGGATTTATGCATGCTTTTTCCTCTTTACCACGTCCTGATGCCCTTCTTTAAACTGGGTTGCACACAATGATGGAACAACGCATGTATCATTATCTAAGATGTGGCCAGGGATCCAAAACTGCTTCTGATACAGGGTGGAACCCTAATCAGCGGATCTTTCACGTTTGGAGGTTGGCACACGATGAACACGGGGAATCACAAGGGAAAGATGGGGGAAACACAAGAGGAAAACACTCAATCAACACGAAAGCAATCACACAAATGCTAGATTCGCGATACAAGGTTGAGATCCATGATCCAAGGTCAACAACGGTGATACAGATAGTCTTCTCCCGGAGGAGGTCTTGATATCCCGAGGGATCTTCTCCGATGAAGGAGGTCCTGAATCCGAAGTGGATCTTCTTCGTAGAGGCGCACCGTCTCGTGGGAGAAATCCACACAAGTGTCAAATGAGCTAAAACCACAGCTCACCCTAAACGGAATGAGGAGAGGAGTATATATAGTCTACGGGGCGAAGGGGATACACGGGCCTCGGCCCAAGTGCTGCGCGCAGGCAGATCAGGAGCCGGATGTCCGGGCGACGGCCCGGATGTCCGGGTCTTCGAGGGGTGCCGGACGTCCGGGGCGAGGGGCCGGATGTCCGGGCTGGAGCGGTCTGGTCTCGGGCGCTCTCTGGACAGAGGCGCCGGATTTCCGGGCCCGGGGCCGGATGTCCGGGCCATGCTTGGCCGGATGTCCGGGCCCTGGCCGGATGTCCGGGCCCTGTAGCTTCAGTCGCTGCTGGTCTTCTGTAGTTGATGGCCCAGGTGCCGGATGTCCGGGCCATGGAGCCGGATGTCCGGGGCCTGGAGCTTCCTTCTGCCCTTCTCGATGCATCAGTTCGTCCGCGGCCTTGGGGACTTGTTCACCTTCACGCTCTTCTCCGAAGCGGTCTCCTTCACACCTGAGCACACAAAGCACACTCGCTTGAGGTAGCAACCATGTCTCGCAAGATTCATAAGGAAGTAGGGCTAGGAGTGACGTCACCTCGGTCTCGAAAGCTCTAGTACGGGCACGTGTCATCGGTCCTTGAGGCACTTGAGGGGGTGAAGGAGGGTCCATGGGGATGGCCCTAGGATACACCGTATCATCTCCCCTCCCTTGGGAAAGATCCGACCTCGGATCGAAATCTTCATCACCATGGAAAGGAGAGAGGTCCTTGATGTTGAAAGTGTCGCTCACGGAGTACTTGTCTCGTGGGATGTCGATCTTGTAGGCGTTGTCGTTGTAGCGTGCTAGCACCTTGAAGGGTCCGTCGGCGTGAGGTAGAAGCTTGGACTTGCGCTCGAGTGGGAAGCGGTCCTTGCGAAGGTGAAGCCAAACAAGATCTCCCGGTTGGAACACCATCGGTGCCTTGTTGACGTTGAGCTTGGTGGCGCGACGGTGGACTTGTCGCTCGATCATCGCCCTTGTGTCTTCGTGCACCTTCTTGAGATAAGTTGCCCTTGCACTTGCGTCCATGTTCGTGCGCTCTTGGAGAGGAAGCGGTAGGATGTCCAAAGGTGACAACGGGTTGAAGCCGTAGACGATCTCGAAGGGGGACTTGCCGGTTGTGGAGTGTCTTGCGCGGTTGTAGGCGAACTCTGCGATTGGTAAGCAATGCTCCCATTCCCGGATGTTCCTCTTGATCAACACACGAAGAAGAGTGGATAGCGTGCGGTTCGTCACCTCCGTCTGGCCGTCCGTTTGTGGATGGTACGCCGAAGAAAATAGAAGCTTGATTCCGAGCTTGGCACATAGTGTTTTCCAAAAGTAACTCAGGAACTTGACGTCCCGGTCGGAGACGATCGTTTTGGGCACGCCGTGTAGACGAAGTATCTCCCTGCAAAAGAGAGTTGCAACATGTGAAGCATCGTCGATCTTGTTACAAGGAATGAAATGAGCCATTTTGGAGAACCTATCTACCACGACAAGCACTGAATCTTTGCCATTTTGAGTCCTAGGCAAGCCAAGTATGAAATCCATGCTTATGTCTTCCCATGGGTGATATGGAATAGGAAGAGGCATATAAAGACCATAAGATTGAGCTTTGGACTTAGCTTTGCGGCATGTAGAACAGCGGTTGGTGAAGCGTGAGACGTCACGAAGCATCTTTGGCCAAAAATAGTTCTTAGAGAGTGTAGCAAACGTTTTGTCTCATCCAAAGTGTCCCATGAGTCCTCCTCCATGCGATTCCTGCAAAAGGAGCAAACGAAGCGAAGACTCGGGAATGCAAAGTTTGTTATCTCTCATAAGATATCCATCTTTGATGTAGTAATGCTCCCAAGAAGTGTGAGTCAAGCATTTAGCATAGGCATTTGCAAAGAAAGGATCATGCTCATATAAATCTTTAATATGCTCAAAGCCAATCACATTCAACTCAAGTTGTGTTACAAGCATGCATTTGCGGGAAAGCGCGTCCGCCACAACATTTTCTTTGCCCTTGATGTATTTGATGACATAGGGAAAAGACTCAATGAACTCACTCCATTTAGCATGACGCTTGTTCAACTTGGTTTGACCTTTGAGATACTTGAGTGTCTCATGGTCCGTATGAAGAATGAATTCATGAGGTCTAAGATAGTGTTCCCAAACACGTAGAACTCTCACCAAGGCATAAAGCTCTTTATCATAGATAGGATAGTTAAGTTGCGCTCCCGATAGCTTCTCGCTAAAGTACGCAATTGGGCGCTTTTCTTGCATTAGCACGCCACCGATGCCGGTACCACTAGCATCACAATGAATCTCAAACGGTTTGTCAAAGTTTGTGATGTAGGGTGGAACCCTAATCAGCGGATCTTTCACGTTTGGAGGTTGGCACACGATGAACACGGGGAAAACACGGAGAAAGATGGGGAAAACACAAGAGAGAACACTCAAATCAACACGGAAGCAATCACACAAGTGCTAGATTCGCGATACAAGGTCGAGATACATGATCCAAAGTCAACAACGGTGATACAGATAGTCTTCTCCTGGAGGAGGTCTTGGAATCCCGTGGGATCTTCCCGATGAAGGGGTCTTGAATCCAGAGGTGGATCTTCTCCGTAGAGGCGCACCGGTCTCGTGGGAGAAATCCACACAAGTGTCAAATGAGCTAAAACCACAGCTAACCCTAAACGGGAAGAGGAGAGGAGTATATATAGTCTACGGGGCGAATGGGTACATGGGCCTCGGCCCGGGGGATGCGCGCAGGCAATTCAGGAGCCGGACGTCCGGGCGGCGGGCCGGATGTCCGGGACTTCACAGGACGCCGGATGTCCGGGGCGGGGGGCCCGGATGTCCGGGCTGGAGTGGACGCGCCTCGGGTGCTCTCTGGACAGAGGCGCCGGATTTCCGGGCGCGGGGCCGGATGTCCGGGCCGTGCCTGGCCGGATGTCCGGGCCCTGGCCGGATGTCCGGGCCCTGTAGCCTTGGCTGCTGTTGGCCTTCTGTGGGTGAATGCCCAGGGGCCGGATGTCCGGGCCAGGGGGCCGGATGTCCGGGTCCTGGAGCTCTCTTCTGCTCTTCTCGATGCATTGGCTCGTCCATGAACTTGAGGACTCGTCCATCTTCACGCCCCTCTCCGATGTGGTCTTCTTCACACCTGAGCACACACAACACGTCCGTCTGAGGTAGCGACCATGTCTCGCAAGATTTGTATGGAAGTAGGGCTAGGAGTGACGTCACCTCGGTCTCGGGAGCTCTAGTCCTTGGTCCTTTGGGCACTTGTTGAGGTGAAGGAGGGTCCATGGGGATGGCTCTAGGATACACCGTATCAGAGTTGATGTTCTTGTTGGTATTGTTGCTCATGTCGCGCTTGAGGAGGAGCTTCTTCTTGCATTCTTGCTTGATGGCGCCGTTCTTGCATCTCATCTCGAAGAAAATCCTCTTCTTGACGAGTGTGTCGATTGCGGGCGGCCACATTGCGGTGTGCATCTTGTAAAGCACGTTGCGCCTCCATAGCTTGAGCGTCACGACGTTGTTGTGCTTGGCGGTTAGCCTCGGCATCTTGTTCTTCTTGATATTGACGAGCTCGCTCTTGTTGTTGTTGGCGTAGTCGTTGCCGTTCTTGTGCTTGCTCAAGTGTAGCTTGGTTGTGACGACGTCGATTTTCTTGTTCGTCGAATAGCTCTTGGGAACTCTTGTCATGTAGAGGTTGCCGATGTTCATGTCGAGCTTGACGTGCGGCTTGACGAAGAGTGTTTGACGTAGGTGTACTTGAGTCTTCCGTTGAGTCGGTATGTCGACTTGAGCGGCTTCGTCGATGAGATGATGTTGAGGAAGAACGTCGGTTGATGATCAATGTCCGTAGCTCATTGTATTGAGTAGACATGTTGGTGTTGATGAGGTCGATTTGCTCCTTGGTGCTTTGTTGGAATTGTCGCGCGTCCTCGGCAACTTGACCAATGTACTCTCGCATAGCTTCACTCTCTTGATGTAGAGCTCGTTGGACACCGAATAGATGTAGTTTGGTGACGTAGTTGTTCGCTTCTTGAGGATCATCGAAGATCGGGTTGGTAGATGAACTTGGCCTATCCATCATCACAAGCAAGTATGTGAGTGGGAGAAAGGAGAAGACAATATCAATGTACCTTAACCGAGGTTGAAAATGGATCAATGATCACTCAACAATGTAACCCGGAAATAGCACTATTGGTATCGCTTCGTGTCGATTCTCACACCTACACAAGTAAAGCTTTGAGAGGAGCTCGGTTAGGATGTGGCACAAATTCAATGCAATCGTCAAAATGACTCAAAGATGTTGAAAATGGTTCACAAATTTGCTCATGCAACAAGTAGATCACTAGCAAAGAGTAGCACACGGAACACACGCACGGATAGATAAATGTGGTTGTGCAACCAAGGATGAGCGAAAAATGTGGTAAACCACGGAAAATGCTCGTGTTGCACAACGCTAGAGAGACGCTAACCGATTGCTTAATAGGCGGATACGCACTTGTGCACGACCTATATGGGCAAAGCGTAACGACTATCTATCACAAGTATGCTATGAGTGTATGATGTGCCGATGCTCGAGCACAAGATGATGTTGCTATGTATGATCTCTTTGGATGCAAGGCGTATGATTCTATTGTTTCTTTGCTTGGATTGGCTCTTTTGCTTCAAAGCTTTTGAGCTCTTTCTTTGGGCACATATATATGCTTCACGTATCAAGGTAGCTATTGTGTATGCGGAGCACTCTTGTGGCACACGGGGATATGCAAGATACCAAGATGATGTGATGTTACTCACAATGATGTGGTATGCAATATCTATGACTATCACTAATGTGCACAAGTGTCGTGGCCCGGCAATACTCAAATGGCTAGTCTCAATGGGAAAGCTACGCAAAGATGGTTCATAGGGTGACAATGCAATTGCAAGATAGAATGAGCGAAGTGTCGTCGATGTTACCGTCCTGGCCAAGTTGAGCGGTGGTGTTGTGGAAGTCTTGCCGTCCCAAGGTAGCCTAAACATCCAAGGAAACGGTGAAACCACAACTCAAGTATCCACGGCAAATGGAGACAAATTTTCCAAACTCGAAGCGGGTAAGCGATGGTGGATGCGGAAAAGGTGGTGGTATGCGGAAGAAATGGTGGAGCACCGAGCGAAAATGGCGGAGAGGTGGGGAAATGGCTGCGGGAGGCCGGATGTCCGGGCCAAAGGCCGGATGTCCGGGCCGGGCCGGATGTCCGGGGCACGGGCCGGATGTCCGGGTTGCCCGAGCCAGCAAGAACACGATGCAACGGTGGTTTCGGGGAAAAATTCGGCGGATTTTTCGGATGAAGTTTGGGGAAAGGTGGAGGAAAAGCTAGATCCACCCGTGGCACAGCAAATCCATGGAACAAATTCAACAAAATCTTGCCAAATCAACAGATCACAGAAAATTTTTGGGGCTCTTTTTGTGGGGAATTTTTCGAAATTGGGAAGAACACGACAAAAACAGGCTAGAAAACGAAGTGTGGGGCTCCAAAATCGTGAGAAACCTTTGCTCTAGATACCATATGATACAGGGTGGAACCCTAATCAGCGGATCTTTCACGTTTGGAGGTTGGCACACGATGAACACGGGGAATCACAAGGGAAAGATGGGGGAAACACAAGAGGAAAACACTCAATCAACACGAAAGCAATCACACAAATGCTAGATTCGCGATACAAGGTTGAGATCCATGATCCAAGGTCAACAACGGTGATACAGATAGTCTTCTCCCGGAGGAGGTCTTGATATCCCGGGGGATCTTCTCCGATGAAGGAGGTCCTGAATCCGAAGTGGATCTTCTCCGTAGAGGCGCACCGTCTCGTGGGAGAAATCCACACAAGTGTCAAATGAGCTAAAACCACAGCTCACCCTAAACGGAATGAGGAGAGGAGTATATATAGTCTACGGGGCGAAGGGGATACACGGGCCTCGGCCCAAGTGCTGCGCGCAGGCAGATCAGGAGCCGGATGTCCGGGCGACGGCCCGGATGTCCGGGTCTTCGAGGGGTGCCGGACGTCCGGGGCGAGGGGCCGGATGTCCGGGCTGGAGCGGTCTGGTCTCGGGCGCTCTCTGGACAGAGGCGCCGGATTTCCGGGCCCGGGGCCGGATGTCCGGGCCATGCTTGGCCGGATGTCCGGGCCCTGGCCGGATGTCCGGGCCCTGTAGCTTCAGTCGCTGCTGGTCTTCTGTAGTTGATGGCCCAGGTGCCGGATGTCCGGGCCATGGAGCCGGATGTCCGGGGCCTGGAGCTTCCTTCTGCCCTTCTCGATGCATCAGTTCGTCCGCGGCCTTGGGGACTTGTTCACCTTCACGCTCTTCTCCGAAGCGGTCTCCTTCACACCTGAGCACACAAAGCACACTCGCTTGAGGTAGCAACCATGTCTCGCAAGATTCATAAGGAAGTAGGGCTAGGAGTGACGTCACCTCGGTCTCGAAAGCTCTAGTACGGGCACGTGTCATCGGTCCTTGAGGCACTTGAGGGGGTGAAGGAGGGTCCATGGGGATGGCCCTAGGATACACCGTATCATCTTCACCGTGAACTGCAGTTGTCCACTATCACCGGCATGGTGTGACAGCCTCGGCGAACACGTAGCTTGCAGAAATACAAGAATGATGAGGCACCCTCAACATCGGCCCCGGTCTCCTACTCTTCCTTTACCCAATGATTTGAACTAACGGGCACACGAGCATGCAACGGGGGAGCACGAGGCCAGGGATTCAACGCGAGTTGCACCATGTAGCAATTAACTTCAAAATCTACAAAAAAAGTTTGAATCAACGCAAGACTGTCTACATGGAGACAACTAGCTTTGTTGAATTTGTCTTCCAGGTAAGAATATGCTCGATGTGAAGTTTTGTTTAAAGTCAACTTTTGTAACAATTTTACCAAATTGATAGGAATGTATATCCACGTCTAGAAAGATATGTATGACATTTTTCTCTCTAGAAAGAGGGTGTAACCCAGACTCTACATCAACTGATACACAACCATCTCTCACTTCAAAGTGTCAAGTCGAACATAAAGTCATACAAAAATTACCGTACACCTACATCCTCACCTTAATCCGTAGTGAAACTTATTTGTGTGTGTGGG
>LR738709.1:342312-360359 GCA_902687465.1 Secale cereale | reverse complement strand
GAGGGACAACTTTTGATGTTTGGGAGCGATGCTGCAGATGGTTGGTGATATCGATGAAGATGTGGGCCGTAGAATCAAAGCCGGATGGATCTGGTGGTGCCAAACTTCTGACGCTCTCTTTGATAAGAGGGTGCTACTAAAGCTAAAGGTCAGGTTCCGTAGGACGACTACTCGACCGACAATGTTGTATGGCACTGAGTGTTGCTAGACTAAAAGGCGACATGTTCAACAGTTAGGCGTAGCACAAATGCACATATTGGGATGAATATGTGACCATATAGGAAAGTATCAGGTCTGGAAGGATGATATACGTGATAAAATTAGGGTAGCACCAAGGAAGAGAAACTTACCCAACAATGCCTGCTATGGTTTGCGCATATACAATGCAGGCCTCTAGGCGCAGTGCATAGCGGAAGGTTAAAGCGTATTGTTAATGTCAAGAGAGGACGGGTATACCAAACTTGATATGGGAAGAGTTAGTAATGACATATGTGGAGGACCGAAATATCACCAAAGAACCAGCCATGGACAAGGGTGTGACGACCCCGGCCCGACCGTGCGCTAATCATACACGCAAATGCACACGATCAAGCCTAAGGACTCACGTGAAGGAATCACAGCACAACTCTAAAACATAAACAAATACATACAAGTCATATATTACAAGCCAGGGGCCTCGAGGGCTCGAATACATAACATGATGTCACACACATAGTCAGCGGAAGCGTTAGGTATCTGGGTACAGATCCAACACAGTAGAAGATAGGCCTGTTACACAGGCGGGGCAAAAGAAAAAACTACGATCGAAAAGGCGCAGGCCTCCTGCCTGGGACCTCCGATCCTACTCTTGGTCGTCGTCCGCCGGCTCCTCGTAGAAGTACTCGCCGGCCGGGTAGTAGTAGTAGCCAGCCTCGGGCTGGTAGTAGTAGTCGTCAACGGGGGCTGCAGGCACCATGGCTCCGTCGTCTGGTTATCATGCGGGTAGGACAAAAGAGGAAGCAAAGCAACCGTGAGTACTCATCCAAAGTACTCAGCAAGACTTACATCAGATCTATACTAGCAATGCATTATTTTCAAAGGAGGCTTTATGTGGGTGGACTAGACTGCAGAAAGCCGGAGTAGAGAGGGGAAAGCCTAGTCCTGACAAAGACTAGCATCTTCAGGGTCTTGCAGCAATTAGAAGGGTGCAGAGTAGTATATCATAATGTAAAGTGTTTGTAGCAATATCCACCATATATCTCCAGTCACCAGTTCTAGTTGTACCGAAGTGGATACAACTCCGAGTGTCCGTTATCGTAGGACAGGCTATCGATAGATTGTTTTCTTCCCTGCAGGGGTGCACCAAGTTACCCACCACGCTCGCTTAACTCCGGCCGGACACACCATCAGGTCGTGCCCGCCCTCGGCCAAACAATACGACGCAACCCGACCGGATACCGCCAGAGAGGATCGAGCACGCCGGACTAATCCTATGCCCCCGGGGGTCGGGGCCATCGCCCCGGACGCTCCGCACGTTGCGAGGCCGTTCGGTAGCAGACCTAGCAACCCCTTATACAAGCACGCAGTTGCATCCTAAGTCCAATCCGAACGGGCCGCTCAATCGCTGACGTCGTGACGACTCCGGCTGATGTATACGACGCAGAGCACCCACTCACACCCACGTGGTGGTTAGTGCTATCGGACCCGAAGGCCCCTCGGATCAAATATCCAAATCGCTTAGTGTATTGGGAGCGCGCGGTAACGAGCAGAGCCTACGATACTGTTGGCCCCGTCGTCCCGTCTCGAGGACTTGTGACAAGGACTGGAATGACCGGCCACGCCTCGTAGTTATCTCGCGGGTACCCTCACTGGTCACCCGACTCCACAGCTCACGCCTCAAAGGCACTCGCGGGTACCCCTCTGGGTAAACCCGCCTCCATCCAACATGTGTAGTAGTAACTTCAAAGTGTCATCAGACGCACGATACCTCTGGCCACACGCCTTTGTTCCTGGCGACGTCCGGCCTCGGGGATCGATACGTCTTTAAACACGGTATGGTGAAACAGGGCATCCGTGTGGTTTCTATGTCGATGAGGAATCCGAGGAATCACCCTCGTTGGACTTCTAACCGACAAGTCCCGTTAAGGTGATACCGGAGGAATCACCCTCGGCGGTAATCACCATAGCGGATGCACGACAAAAGCTAAGTCGGAAGTGGGAAGAGGAATCACCCTCGGTAACGCACAACGAGCTAGCTATACTACAGGGACAACATCGAAAGTGAGTTCGGAGGTATCACCCTCGTCACCCGATGTTAACTCTGCGGAGTCGAGCATATTAGGGGGGGTTGTGCGGTGATGTGAAGAAGGTCAGGGGAAGGGGCTCGATCGCTTGATCGAGGCAAGGGTACTATGCGAGGCAACTACGAGAGTGTGGGACCATAGCAGTGCTACCCAACCTATACTAAGCAGTTTATGAATAAAGACATGTATCAACAATTTAGCAAAGACAGGCTATGCAACAGTAATAGGAGCAGTAGCAGTAGCAGCAATTCTAATGCAAGAATAAGAGTGAATAGACATAGGCGATATCGGAAATGCTCAAGGGGGGGTTGCTTGCCTGGTTGCTCGGTGGCAAAAGCAAGGTCGTCGGAGGGGGAACCAATCACCGGGACGGCGTCGGTCTCGGGATCTGCGTCAGCGCCGAGCTCTACCGAGAGAGAAGAGGGGGAAGAAACAGATAAATACACAAAACATATGCAATACAGAGCGTGCTAAGCTAACGTGCAGTGCAGGGTTGCCTAAAAACACGTCTAGGTCATATTAGTTATTTTTAAGATTTATCTGGAATTATTTACCGGTGTATGTGCACTATTCATCTACCGGTAACAGGCTAAAAGTTGCGGGTTCACCTCCGTAGAGGGTCCCGACACGGAAATAGATAGCACGGTTAGAATCGCCTCGTCGTTCTGAGCAACTTTCATATAGAAAGTTTTTCGATCCGAGCTTCGGTTTGAAAGATATGAATTTCTAAAGAATTTAGGATTTTCTGAAATTATTCTAATTATCAAAAAGTGAATTGTGACGTCAGCATGATGACATGCTGACATCAGCAGGTCAAACAGCGGCTGACTAAGTCAAATATGACATGTGGGTCCAGTGGGACCCACATGTCAGCCTCTGTGACTTTAACAGAGTTAAATTAAACTAACAGTGGGTTAACTAAGGGGTGGGCCCCTGGGGTCAGTGAGTGTTTAACTTAAACTAATTATTTCTATTAACCGAAGTGCTTAATTAGCTAATTAACAGAGGGGGCCCACACGTCATACTCTATGGTGAACAGTAATTAGAGTTGACCAGGTCAACGGGGTCAAACTGGGCGCTGGGGCCCGCTGGCAGTGACCCAGGGGGTGGTCCCCACCTGAGCCACGTCGGCGGCCGGCGTTTAAACGCCGGCGAGCGTCAAAACGCGGCGGCGTTCACGGGACAGCATCGGAAATCGCCGTCCGGCGGCCGTTTCGAGCGCGGGAGGCACCGTTCGAACGGGCACTCGACGCCGCGTCGAACCGTGGCCGTGGCTTGGCCGGACTCGGCCGGAAACTTCGCCGGCGATGAGCAAAAGCGGCGACGCATTCGGGTCTGCGACGGAAAAGGAGCTACGGTGCACCAAAGCTCGAACGCGAGGCCTAGGCGTGCTCTACGTGATGCGGGGAGTGTGTTGAACACGGCCCCGAGCTCGTTGGGTCAACGGTGGCTCGCCGGCGACGAGCTCCGCGGCGATGCGTTCGGGCGCGAGCTGCGCCGCGTCTGCTGGTAGTTAACGGCGACGAGAGGATACGGAGAGGGGAGGAGGGGTCTTACAGAGAGGGGAGCCGACGTGCGCCTGCTCGGGGCAGGCTCGGAGTCGCCGTAATCCGCCGGAGCTCGCCGGAGACAGAGGCGGAAGAGGGCGGCAGCGTGCGCTCGATGCAGGGGCTCCCGGCTCCGTCTCTGGCTCAGGAACGGCGTAGACGAGCACGGGGAACGCGCCAGACAGGGTGGCCGTGCAGGGCAACGTCGATGGACGCGGCGGCGCGCGCCGAACGGCGGTGAGGCGCTCGGCCTCGCGCGGATCTGAGAGGGGAGGAGGCGAGGCGAGCGAGGGGAGAGGGGGGGAATGGATGAGGAGGCCGGGGGGGAGCGGCTGGGCTCGTTCTTATCCCCTCCGGCGCCCTGTAGCGGCAGCTGTCGGCCGGAGCGGCGGCGAGCGCGCGGCGGCCAGCGCGCGCGTGACACGGAGGGGAGCAGGTAGGAGGAGGGGTGCTGGGCCGGCTGGGCTTCGCCTGGGCGCCAGGTAAGTCTCTCCTCACCTCTGTTTCTTTTATTTAATTAACAGAGGGGAAAATGAAATGAATAGGCCACAAGAAGATTTTTGTGAAGAGTAGAAGTTGGTCCAAATATTACTTGGCAATATTCCCCAGCACCAAAAATTGGTTTGGGCAAATTTGTATCACTTTTGAAATATTCAAAAATGAAAAAGGCATTTAATGTGCTGTTTTATCACTGTTTAAATGCTCTAGCCCATATTTGGGGTTGATGGTGATGTTGTTTTCCTTAACAACCATTGTTTTGGAATTTTTACAATGTGATGAACATTTTTGCTGCAACTTTTATGCAACTTCATTTTGCACTTTGGTTTTAAATTGAATTCAAAGGCAAATTTGAATTAGTCCATCTTAACCACTGTGTTACTATTGCAAATGTTCATGACATGGCTTGATTAACAGAGTGGCACAGTGATATCATACAGAGGGGTGTTACAAAGGGTGCATGTAAATTAGCTACTGACATGTTGTTCACCACACTTTTTTTCCTTTTGATGCCTCATGCAATTTTTGTTACACCACCTCGCCCCACTCGGACTAAGTCGTTCACATTGTCTCCTTGCTTCTCAGTCCACCCTTTTAACCTGTTTCACTCCATTTTTTCTGTTCAGTAGTGTCGCTCAGATTTTCTCTCTCACCCCTATACCACGTTAAACCTTTTTCTCTCTCCTCGTACATCAAACTGAAACACTAGGTTTCTCTAAAAGACATGTCAAATTGGGATGAAATTCTTCACTGAATTATTACAGTTATTACATAATTCAAATTTTGTGTGTGTGGTTTAAACTTGAACTAATGTATCAGGTTTCTCTTAAACCATATGCTAGTTTATTTTAAAATCTGACCACATTAGCAACATACTTATTCCTAATTTACTATATTTGTTTTAATATATTTTGTTCTGTTCAAAGTTTGAACCCAAAACTTGAACTTGAAATCAAAACATCAAGTTTATCTCAAAACCATATGTCAAATTTAGCTAAAATTTAACTAGATTCACCACTTAATTATTTTAGGTTTACTATATCTCCATTTTATCTTTACAATTTTTATTCAGTTTTCTATTACTACATAGAAAATAGATGACATGGCGAAGAAGGTCGACAAAAAAAAAAATCTAATGTGGCAGTATTGACTAGCACAAAACCGGAATCAAACATGTAAAAAACAGTTTGGAGAAAGAGGAGGGTATTTTGAACATTTTAAGAGTATCTGAGGTAAACTGAACTAAGTCAAAGTTCATGGTTCTCATGTGATCTCTTGGGAAAAAAATCCAGGGAGGGCGTAAATGGACTTCTATTTTATTCAAATGGCACAAAATGGACATGCAAAAAAAGGGACTGTTATTCTTTCCGCAATTAAGAGCAAATAGCAAAGTATTTTATTAGATGAAAGTATAACTTTGACCTGTTATTCAAAAAAAGAAGCTCGAGTAGTATCTAATAAGGTCGTGGAAACTGACTACTTGCTCCTCACAAACGTATGGCTAATTGTTTAATTAGAGTAACTAAAGAAGTATCGCCACTTGGCAACGGGAGATGCATTGATGAAACACTATCATGTCGGCGAGAGCATGCATGACAGTAAACATGAAAGGATTTATGCATGCTTTTTCCTCTTTACCACGTCCTGATGCCCTTCTTTAAACTGGGTTGCACACAATGATGGAACAACGCATGTATCATTATCTAAGATGTGGCCAGGGATCCAAAACTGCTTCACCGTGAGCTGCAGTTGTCCACTATCACCGGCATGGTGTGACAGCCTCGACGAACACGTAGCTTGCAGAAATACAAGAATGATGAGGCACCCTCAACATCGGCCCCGGTCTCCTACTCTTCCTTTACCCAATGATTTGAACTAACGGGCACACGAGCATGCAACGGGGGAGCACGAGGCCAGGGATTCAACGCGAGTTGCACCATGTAGCAATTAACTTCAAAATCTACAAAAAAAAAGTTTGAATCAACGCAAGACTGTCTACATGGAGACAACTAGCTTTGTTGAATTTGTCTTCCAGGTAAGAATATGCTCGATGTGAAGTTTTGTTTAAAGTCAACTTTTGTAACAATTTTACCAAATTGATAGGAATGTATATCCACGTCTAGAAAGATATGTATGACATTTTTCTCTCTAGAAAGAGGGTGTAACCCAGACTCTACATCAACTGATACACAACCATCTCTCACTTCAAAGTGTCAAGTCGAACATAAAGTCATACAAAAATCACCGTACACCTACATCCTCACCTTAATCCGTAGTGAAACTTAATTGTGTGTGTGTGGGGGGGGGGCACTTTCTTCTAGGTTTTTGGACATATGATGATGATTGTTATTGAAATTCTAGTACTGTGTGCATGCTGAATTTTATTTTAAGAAATACTAACATGGTGATGGATGAGTTTATAAGGGATATACAAGGAGATATCTCATGGTGTATACTTGTTGCTGGTGATGTGGTGTTAGTCTATGATATTCGAATGGGGGTTAATAAAAAGTTAGAGCTATGGAGACAAACTTTGGAATTGGAAGGTTTTAGCTTTAGTATAAGTAAAACTGAGTACACGAGGTGTGGTTTCAGTGCTAGGCACAAGGCCTTGATGGGCAGGTGGTACCTCAGAGGGACAACTTTTGATGTTTGGGAGCGATGCTGCAGATGGTTGGTGATATCGATGAAGATGTGGGCCGTAGAATCAAAGCCGGATGGATCTGGTGGTGCCAAACTTCTGGCGCTCTCTTTGATAAGAGGGTGCTACTAAAGCTAAAGGTCAGGTTCCGTAGGACGACTACTCGACCGACAATGTTGTATGGCACTGAGTGTTGCTAGACTAAAAGGCGACATGTTCAACAGTTAGGCGTAGCACAAATGCACATATTGGGATGAATATGTGACCATATAGGAAAGTATCAGGTCTGGAAGGATGATATACGTGATAAAATTAGGGTAGCACCAAGGAAGAGAAACTTACCCAACAATGCCTGCTATGGTTTGCGCATATACAATGCAGGCCTCTAGGCGCATTGCATAGCGGAAGGTTAAAGCGTATTGTTAATGTCAAGAGAAGACGGGTATACCAAACTTGATATGGGAAGAGTTAGTAATGACATATGTGGAGGACCGAAATATCACCAAAGAACCAGCCATGGACAAGGGTGCATGTAAATTAGCTACTGACATGTTGTTCACCACACTTTTTTTTCCTTTTGATGCCTCATGCAATTTTTGTTACACCACCTCGCCCCACTCGGACTAAGTCGTTCACATTGCCTCCTTGCTTCTCAGTCCACCCTTTTAACCTGTTTCACTCCATTTTTTCTGTTCAGTAGTGTCGCTCAGATTTTCTCTCTCACCCCTATACCACGTTATACCTTTTTCTCTCTCCTCGTACATCAAACTGAAACACTAGGTTTCTCTAAAAGACATGTCAAATTGGGATGAAATTCTTCACTGAATTATTACAGTTATTACATAATTCAAATTTTGTGTGTGTGGTTTAAACTTGAACTAATGTATCAGGTTTCTCTTAAACCATATGCTAGTTTATTTTAAAATCTTACCACATTAGCAACATACTTATTCCTAATTTACTATATTTGTTTTAATATATTTTGTTCTGTTCAAAGTTTGAACCCAAAACTTGAACTTGAAATCAAAACATCAAGTTTATCTCAAAACCATATGTCAAATTTAGCTAAAATTTAACTAGATTCACCACTTAATTATTTCAGGTTTACTATATCTCCATTTTATCTTTACAATTTTTATTCAGTTTTCTATTACTACATAGAAAATAGATGACATGGCGAAGAAGGTCGAGAAAAAAAATCTAATGTGGCAGTATTGACTAGCACAAAACCGGAATCAAACATGTAAAAAACAGTTTGGAGAAAGAGGAGGGTATTTTGAACATTTTAAGAGTTTCTGAGGTAAACTGAACTAAGTCAAAGTTCATGGTTCTCATGTGAACTCTTGGGAAAAAAATCCAGGGAGGGCGTAAATGGACTTCTATTTTATTCAAATGGCACAAAATGGACATGGAAAAAAAGGGACTGTTATTCTTTCCGCAATTAAGAGCAAATAGCAAAGTATTTTATTAGATGAAAGTATAACTTTGACCTGTTATTCAAAAAAAGAAGCTCGAGTAGTATCTAATAAGGTCGTGGAAACAGACTACTTGCTCCTCACAAACGTATGGCTAATTGTTTAATTAGAGTAACTACTAAAGAAGTATCGCCACTTGGCAACGGGAGATGCATTGATGAAACACTATCATGTCGGCGAGAGCATGCATGACAGTAAACATGAAAGGATTTATGCATGCTTTTTCCTCTTTACCACGTCCTGATGCCCTTCTTTAAACTGGGTTGCACACAATGATGGAACAACGCATGTATCATTATCTAAGATGTGGCCAGGGATCCAAAACTGCTTCACCGTGAACTGCAGTTGTCCACTATCACCGGCATGGTGTGACAGCCTCGGCGAACACGTAGCTTGCAGAAATACAAGAATGATGAGGCACCCTCAACATCGGCCCCGGTCTCCTACTCTTCCTTTACCCAATGATTTGAACTAACGGGCACACGAGCATGCAACGGGGGAGCACGAGGCCAGGGATTCAACGCGAGTTGCACCATGTAGCAATTAACTTCAAAATCTACAAAAAAAAAGTTTGAATCAGCGCAAGACTGTCTACATGGAGACAACTAGCTTTGTTGAATTTGTCTTCCAGGTAAGAATATGCTCGATGTGAAGTTTTGTTTAAAGTCAACTTTTGTAACAATTTTACCAAATTGATAGGAATGTATATCAACGTCTAGAAAGATATGTATGACATTTTTCTCTCTAGAAAGAGGGTGTAACCCAGACTCTACATCAACTGATACACAACCATCTCTCACTTCAAAGTGTCAAGTCGAACATAAAGTCATACAAAAATCACCGTACACCTACATCCTCACCTTAATCCGTAGTGAAACTTATTTGTGTGTGTGGGGGGGGGGCACTTTCTTCTAGGTTTTTGGACATATGATGATGATTGTTATTGAAATTCTAGTACTGTGTGCATGTTGAATTTTATTTTAAGAAATACTAACATGGTGATGGATGAGTTTATAAGGGATATACAAGGAGATATCTCATGGTGTATACTTGTTGCTGGTGATGTGGTGTTAGTCTATGATATTCGAATGGGGGTTCATAAAAAGTTATAGCTATGGAGACAAACTTTGGAATTGGAAGGTTTTAGCTTTAGTATAAGTAAAACTGAGTACACGAGGTGTGGTTTCAGTGCTAGGCACAAGGTCTTGATGGGCAGGTGGTACCTCAGAGGGACAACTTTTGATGTTTGGGAGCGATGCTGCAGATGGTTGGTGATATCGATGAAGATGTGGGCCGTAGAATCAAAGCCGGATGGATCTGGTGGTGCCAAACTTCTGACGCTCTCTTTGATAAGAGGGTGCTACTAAAGCTAAAGGTCAGGTTCCGTAGGACGACTACTCGACCGACAATGTTGTATGGCACTGAGTGTTGCTAGACTAAAAGGCGACATGTTCAACAGTTAGGCGTAGCACAAATGCACATATTGGGATGAATATGTGACCATATAGGAAAGTATCAGGTCTGGAAGGATGATATACGTGATAAAATTAGGGTAGCACCAAGGAAGAGAAACTTACCCAACAATGCCTGCTATGGTTTGCGCATATACAATGCAGGCCTCTAGGCGCAGTGCATAGCGGAAGGTTAAAGCGTATTGTTAATGTCAAGAGAAGACGAGTATACCAAACTTGATATGGGAAGAGTTAGTAATGACATATGTGGAGGACCGAAATATCACCAAAGAACCAGCCATGGACAAGGGTGCATGTAAATTAGCTACTGACATGTTGTTCACCACACTTTTTTTCCTTTTGATGCCTCATGCAATTTTTGTTACACCACCTCGCCCCACTCGGACTAAGTCGTTCACATTGTCTCCTTGCTTCTCAGTCCACCCTTTTAACCTGTTTCACTCCATTTTTTCTGTTCAGTAGTGTCGCTCAGATTTTCTCTCTCACCCCTATACCACGTTAAACCTTTTTCTCTCTCCTCGTACATCAAACTGAAACACTAGGTTTCTCTAAAAGACATGTCAAATTGGGATGAAATTCTTCACTGAATTATTACAGTTATTACATAATTCAAATTTTGTGTGTGTGGTTTAAACTTGAACTAATGTATCAGGTTTCTCTTAAACCATATGCTAGTTTATTTTAAAATCTGACCACATTAGCAACATACTTATTCCTAATTTACTATATTGGTTTTAATATATTTTGTTCTGTTCAAAGTTTGAACCCAAAACTTGAACTTGAAATCAAAACATCAAGTTTATCTCAAAACCATATGTCAAATTTAGCTAAAATTTAACTAGATTCACCACTTAATTATTTTAGGTTTACTATATCTCCATTTTATCTTTACAATTTTTATTCAGTTTTCTATTACTACATAGAAAATAGATGACATGGCGAAGAAGGTCGACAAAAAAAAAATCTAATGTGGCAGTATTGACTAGCACAAAACCGGAATCAAACATGTAAAAAACAGTTTGGAGAAAGAGGAGGGTATTTTGAACATTTTAAGAGTATCTGAGGTAAACTGAACTAAGTCAAAGTTCATGGTTCTCATGTGATCTCTTGGGAAAAAAATCCAGGGAGGGCGTAAATGGACTTCTATTTTATTCAAATGGCACAAAATGGACATGGAAAAAAAGGGACTGTTATTCTTTCCGCAATTAAGAGCAAATAGCAAAGTATTTTATTAGATGAAAGTATAACTTTGACCTGTTATTCAAAAAAAGAAGCTCGAGTAGTATCTAATAAGGTCGTGGAAACAGACTACTTGCTCCTCACAAACGTATGGCTAATTGTTTAATTAGAGTAACTACTAAAGAAGTATCGCCACTTGGCAACGGGAGATGCATTGATGAAACACTATCATGTCGGCGAGAGCATGCATGACAGTAAACATGAAAGGATTTATGCATGCATTTTCCTCTTTACCACGTCCTGATGCCCTTCTTTAAACTGGGTTGCACACAATGATGGAACAACGCATGTATCATTATCTAAGATGTGGCCAGGGATCCAAAACTGCTTCACCGTGAGCTGCAGTTGTCCACTATCACCGGCATGGTGTGACAGCCTCGGCGAACACGTAGCTTGCAGAAATCCAAGAATGATGAGGCACCCTCAACATCGGCCCCGGTCTCCTACTCTTCCTTTACCCAATGATTTGAACTAACGGGCACACGAGCATGCAACGGGGGAGCACGAGGCCAGGGATTCAACGCGAGTTGCACCATGTAGCAATTAACTTCAAAATCTACAAAAAAAAAGTTTGAATCAGCGCAAGACTGTCTACATGGAGACAACTAGCTTTGTTGAATTTGTCTTCCAGGTAAGAATATGCTCGATGTGAAGTTTTGTTTAAAGTCAACTTTTGTAACAATTTTACCAAATTGATAGGAATGTATATCAACGTCTAGAAAGATATGTATGACATTTTTCTCTCTAGAAAGAGGGTGTAACCCAGACTCTACATCAACTGATACACAACCATCTCTCACTTCAAAGTGTCAAGTCGAACATAAAGTCATACAAAAATCACCGTACACCTACATCCTCACCTTAATCCGTAGTGAAACTTATTTGTGTGTGTGTGGGGGGGGGCACTTTCTTCTAGGTTTTTGGACATATGATGATGATTGTTATTGAAATTCTAGTACTGTGTGCATGTTGAATTTTATTTTAAGAAATACTAACATGGTGATGGATGAGTTTATAAGGGATATACAAGGAGATATATCATGGTGTATACTTGTTGCTGGTGATGTGGTGTTAGTCTATGATATACGAATGGGGGTTAATAAAAAGTTAGAGCTATGGAGACAAACTTTGGAATTGGAAGGTATTAGCTTTAGTAAAGTAAAACTAAGTACACGAGGTGTGGTTTCAGTGCTAGGCACAAGGCCTTGATGGGCAGGTGGTACCTCAGAGGGACAACTTTTGATGTTTGGGAGCGATGCTGCAGATGGTTGGTGATATCGATGAAGATGTGGGCCGTAGAATCAAAGCCGGATGGATCTGGTGGTGCCAAACTTCTGACGCTCTCTTTGAAAAGAGGGTGCTACTAAAGCTAAAGGTCAGGTTCCGTAGGACGACTACTCGACCGACAATGTTGTATGGCACTGAGTGTTGCTAGACTAAAAGGCGACATGTTCAACAGTTAGGCGTAGCACAAATGCACATATTGGGATGAATATGTGACCATATAGGAAAGTATCAGGTCTGGAAGGATGATATACGTGATAAAATTAGGGTAGCACCAAGGAAGAGAAACTTACCCAACAATGCCTGCTATGGTTTGCGCATATACAATGCAGGCCTCTAGGCGCAGTGCATAGCGGAAGGTTAAAGCGTATTGTTAATGTCAAGAGAAGACGGGTATACCAAACTTGATATGGGAAGAGTTAGTAATGACATATGTGGAGGACCGAAATATCACCAAAGAACCAGCCATGGACAAGGGTGCATGTAAATTAGCTACTGACATGTTGTTCACCACACTTTTTTTCCTTTTGATGCCTCATGCAATTTTTGTTACACCACCTCGCCCCACTCGGACTAAGTCGTTCACATTGTCTCCTTGCTTCTCAGTCCACCCTTTTAACCTGTTTCACTCCATTTTTTTCCGTTCAGTAGTGTCGCTCAGATTTTCTCTTTCACCCCTATACCACATTATACCTTTTTCTCTCTCCTCGTACATCAAACTGAAACACTAGGTTTCTCTAAAAGACATGTAAAATTGGGATGAAATTCTTCACTGAATTATTACAGTTATTACATAGTTCAAATTTTGTGTGTGTGGTTTAAACTTGAACTAATGTATCAGGTTTCTCTTAAACCATATGCTAGTTTATTTTAAAATCTTACCACATTAGCAACATACTTATTCCTAATTTACTATATTTGTTTTAATATATTTTGTTCTGTTCAAAGTTTGAACCCAAAACTTGAACTTGAAATCAAAACATCAAGTTTATCTCAAAACCATATGTCAAATTTAGCTAAAATTTAACTAGATTCACCACTTAATTATTTCAGGTTTACTATATCTCCATTTTATCTTTACAATTTTTATTCAGTTTTCTATTACTACATAGAAAATAGATGACATGGCGAAGAAGGTCGAGAAAAAAAATCTAATGTGGCAGTATTGACTAGCACAAAACCGGAATCAAACATGTAAAAAACAGTTTGGAGAAAGAGGAGGGTATTTTGAACATTTTAAGAGTTTCTGAGGTAAACTGAACTAAGTCAAAGTTCATGGTTCTCATGTGAACTCTTGGGAAAAACAAATCCAGGGAGGGCGTAAATGGACTTCTATTTTATTCAAATGGCACAAAATGGACATGCAAAAAAAGGGACTGTTATTCTTTCCGCAATTAAGAGCAAATAGCAAAGTATTTTATTAGATGAAAGTATAACTTTGACCTGTTATTCAAAAAAAGAAGCTCGAGTAGTATCTAATAAGGTCGTGGAAACTGACTACTTGCTCCTCACAAACATATGGCTAATTGTTTAATTAGAGTAACTAAAGAAGTATCGCCACTTGGCAATGGGAGATGCATTGATGAAACACTATCATGTCGGCGAGAGCATGCATGACAGTAAACATGAAAGGATTTATGCATGCTTTTTCCTCTTTACCACGTCCTGATGCCCTTCTTTAAACTGGGTTGCACACAATGATGGAACAACGCATGTATCATTATCTAAGATGTGGCCAGGGATCCAAAACTGCTTCACCGTGAGCTGCAGTTGTCCACTATCACCGGCATGGCGTGACAGCCTCGGCGAACACGTAGCTTTCAGAAATCCAAGAATTATGAGGCACCCTCAACATCGGCCCCGGTCTCCTACTCTTCCTTTACCCAATGATTTGAACTAACGGGCACACGAGCATGCAACGGGGGAGCACGAGGCCAGGGATTCAACGCGAGTTGCACCATGTAGCAATTAACTTCAAAATCTACAAAAAATAAGTTTGAATCAGCGCAAGACTGTCTACATGGAGACAACTAGCTTTGTTGAATTTGTCTTCCAGGTAAGAATATGCTCGATGTGAAGTTTTGTTTAAAGTCAACTTTTGTAACAATTTTACCAAATTGATAGGAATGTATATCAACGTCTAGAAAGATATGTATGACATTTTTCTCTCTAGAAAGAGGGTGTAACCCAGACTCTACATCAACTGATACACAACCATCTCTCACTTCAAAGTGTCAAGTCGAACATAAAGTCATACAAAAATCACCGTACACCTACATCCTCACCTTAATCCGTAGTGAAACTTATTTGTGTGTGTGTGTGGGGGGGCACTTTCTTCTAGGTTTTTGGACATATGATGATGATTGTTATTGAAATTCTAGTACTGTGTGCATGTTGAATTTTATTTTAAGAAATACTAACACGGTGATGGATGAGTTTATAAGGGATATACAAGGAGATATCTCATGGTGTATACTTGTTGCTGGTGATGTGGTGTTAGTCTATGATATTCGAATGGGGGTTAATAAAAAGTTATAGCTATGGAGACAAACTTTGGAATTGGAAGGTTTTAGCTTTAGTATAAGTAAAACTGAGTACACGAGGTGTGGTTTCAGTGCTAGGCACAAGGCCTTGATGGGCAGGTGGTACCTCAGAGGGACAACTTTTGATGTTTGGGAGCGATGCTGCAGATGGTTGGTGATATCGATGAAGATGTGGGCCGTAGAATCAAAGCCGGATGGATCTGGTGGTGCCAAACTTCTGACGCTCTCTTTGATAAGAGGGTGCTACTAAAGCTAAAGGTCATGTTCCGTAGGACGACTACTTGACCGACAATGTTGTATGGCACTGAGTGTTGCTAGACTAAAAGGCGACATGTTCAATAGTTAGGCGTAGCACAAATGCACATATTGGGATGAATATGTGACCATATAGGAAAGTATCAGGTCTGGAAGGATGATATACGTGATAAAATTAGGGTAGCACCAAGGAAGAGAAACTTACCCAACAATGCCTGCTATGGTTTGCGCATATACAATGCAGGCCTCTAGGCGCAGTGCATAGCGGAAGGTTAAAGCATATTGTTAATGTCAAGAGAAGACGGGTATACCAAACTTGATATGGGAAGAGTTAGTAATGACATATGTGGAGGACCGAAATATCACCAAAGAACCAGCCATGGACAAGGGTGCATGTAAATTAGCTACTGACATGTTGTTCACCACACTTTTTTTCCTTTTGATGCCTCATGCAATTTTTGTTACACCACCTCGCCCCACTCGGACTAAGTCGTTCACATTGTCTCCTTGCTTCTCAGTCCACCCTTTTAACCTGTTTCACTCCATTTTTTCTGTTCAGTAGTGTCGCTCAGATTTTCTCTCTCACCCCTATACCACGTTAAACCTTTTTCTCTCTCCTCGTACATCAAACTGAAACACTAGGTTTCTCTAAAAGACATGTCAAATTGGGATGAAATTCTTCACTGAATTATTACAGTTATTACATAATTCAAATTTTGTGTGTGTGGTTTAAACTTGAACTAATGTATCAGGTTTCTCTTAAACCATATGCTAGTTTATTTTAAAATCTGACCACATTAGCAACATACTTATTCCTAATTTACTATATTTGTTTTAATATATTTTGTTCTGTTCAAAGTTTGAACCCAAAACTTGAACTTGAAATCAAAACATCAAGTTTATCTCAAAACCATATGTCAAATTTAGCTAAAATTTAACTAGATTCACCACTTAATTATTTTAGGTTTACTATATCTCCATTTTATCTTTACAATTTTTATTCAGTTTTCTATTACTACATAGAAAATAGATGACATGGCGAAGAAGGTCGACAAAAAAAAATCTAATGTGGTAGTATTGACTAGCACAAAACCGGAATCAAACATGTAAAAAACAGTTTGGAGAAAGAGGAGGGTATTTTGAACATTTTAAGAGTATCTGAGGTAAACTGAACTAAGTCAAAGTTCATGGTTCTCATGTGATCTCTTGGGAAAAAAATCCAGGGAGGGCGTAAATGGACTTCTATTTTATTCAAATGGCACAAAATGGACATGCAAAAAAAGGGACTGTTATTCTTTCCGCAATTAAGAGCAAATAGCAAAGTATTTTATTAGATGAAAGTATAACTTTGACCTGTTATTCAAAAAAAGAAGCTCGAGTAGTATCTAATAAGGTCGTGGAAACTGACTACTTGCTCCTCACAAACGTATGGCTAATTGTTTAATTAGAGTAACTAAAGAAGTATTGCCACTTGGCAACGGGAGATGCATTGATGAAACACTATCATGTCGGCGAGAGCATGCATGACAGTAAACATGAAAGGATTTATGCATGCATTTTCCTCTTTACCACGTCCTGATGCCCTTCTTTAAACTGGGTTGCACACAATGATGGAACAACGCATGTATCATTATCTAAGATGTGGCCAGGGATCCAAAACTGCTTCACCGTGAGCTGCAGTTGTCCACTATCACCGGCATGGTGTGACAGCCTCGGCGAACACGTAGCTTGCAGAAATCCAAGAATGATGAGGCACCCTCAACATCGGCCACGGTCTCCTACTCTTCCTTTACCCAATGATTTGAACTAACGGGCACACGAGCATGCAACGGGGGAGCACGAGGCCAGGGATTCAACGCGAGTTGCACCATGTAGCAATTAACTTCAAAATCTACAAAAAAAAAGTTTGAATCAGCGCAAGACTGTCTACATGGAGACAACTAGCTTTGTTGAATTTGTCTTCCAGGTAAGAATATGCTCGATGTGAAGTTTTGTTTAAAGTCAACTTTTGTAACAATTTTACCAAATTGATAGGAATGTATATCAACGTCTAGAAAGATATGTATGACATTTTTCTCTCTAGAAAGAGGGTGTAACCCAGAATCTACATCAACTGATACACAACCATCTCTCACTTCAAAGTGTCAAGTCGAACATAAAGTCATACAAAAATCACCGTACACCTACATCCTCACCTTAATCCGTAGTGAAACTTATTTGTGTGTGTGTGGGGGGAGGGGGCACTTTCTTCTAGGTTTTTGGACATATGATGATGATTGTTATTGAAATTCTAGTACTGTGTGCATGTTGAATTTTATTTTAAGAAATACTAACATGGTGATGGATGAGTTTATAAGGGATATACAAGGAGATATATCATGGTGTATACTTGTTGCTGGTGATGTGGTGTTAGTCTATGATATACGAATGGGGGTTAATAAAAAGTTAGAGCTATGGAGACAAACTTTGGAATTGGAAGGTATTAGCTTTAGTAAAGTAAAACTAAGTACACGAGGTGTGGTTTCAGTGCTAGGCACAAGGCCTTGATGGGCAGGTGGTACCTCAGAGGGACAACTTTTGATGTTTGGGAGCGATGCTGCAGATGGTTGGTGATATCGATGAAGATGTGGGCCGTAGAATCAAAGCCGGATGGATCTGGTGGTGCCAAACTTCTGACGCTCTCTTTGAAAAGAGGGTGCTACTAAAGCTAAAGGTCAGGTTCCGTAGGACGACTACTCGACCGACAATGTTGTATGGCACTGAGTGTTGCTAGACTAAAAGGCGACATGTTCAACAGTTAGGCGTAGCACA
>LR738709.1:281117-342210 GCA_902687465.1 Secale cereale | reverse complement strand
ATGCACATATTGGGATGAATATGTGACCATATAGGAAAGTATCAGGTCTGGAAGGATGATATACGTGATAAAATTAGGGTAGCACCAAGGAAGAGAAACTTACCCAACAATGCCTGCTATGGTTTGCGCATATACAATGCAGGCCTCTAGGCGCATTGCATAGCGGAAGGTTAAAGCGTATTGTTAATGTCAAGAGAAGACGGGTATACCAAACTTGATATGGGAAGAGTTAGTAATGACATATGTGGAGGACCGAAATATCACCAAAGAACCAGCCATGGACAAGGGTGCATGTAAATTAGCTACTGACATGTTGTTCACCACACTTTTTTTTCCTTTTGATGCCTCATGCAATTTTTGTTACACCACCTCGCCCCACTCGGACTAAGTCGTTCACATTGCCTCCTTGCTTCTCAGTCCACCCTTTTAACCTGTTTCACTCCATTTTTTCTGTTCAGTAGTGTCGCTCAGATTTTCTCTCTCACCCCTATACCACGTTATACCTTTTTCTCTCTCCTCGTACATCAAACTGAAACACTAGGTTTCTCTAAAAGACATGTCAAATTGGGATGAAATTCTTCACTGAATTATTACAGTTATTACATAATTCAAATTTTGTGTGTGTGGTTTAAACTTGAACTAATGTATCAGGTTTCTCTTAAACCATATGCTAGTTTATTTTAAAATCTTACCACATTAGCAACATACTTATTCCTAATTTACTATATTTGTTTTAATATATTTTGTTCTGTTCAAAGTTTGAACCCAAAACTTGAACTTGAAATCAAAACATCAAGTTTATCTCAAAACCATATGTCAAATTTAGCTAAAATTTAACTAGATTCACCACTTAATTATTTCAGGTTTACTATATCTCCATTTTATCTTTACAATTTTTATTCAGTTTTCTATTACTACATAGAAAATAGATGACATGGCGAAGAAGGTCGAGAAAAAAAATCTAATGTGGCAGTATTGACTAGCACAAAACCGGAATCAAACATGTAAAAAACAGTTTGGAGAAAGAGGAGGGTATTTTGAACATTTTAAGAGTTTCTGAGGTAAACTGAACTAAGTCAAAGTTCATGGTTCTCATGTGAACTCTTGGGAAAAAAATCCAGGGAGGGCGTAAATGGACTTCTATTTTATTCAAATGGCACAAAATGGACATGAAAAAAAAGGGATTGTTATTCTTTCCGCAATTAAGAGCAAATAGCAAAGTATTTTATTAGATGAAAGTATAACTTTGACCTGTTATTCAAAAAAAGAAGCTCGAGTAGTATCTAATAAGGTCGTGGAAACTGACTACTTGCTCCTGACAAACGTATGGCTAATTGTTTAATTAGAGTAACTAAAGAAGTATCGCCACTTGGCAACGGGAGATGCATTGATGAAACACTATCATGTCGGCGAGAGCATGCATGACAGTAAACATGAAAGGATTTATGCATGCTTTTTCCTCTTTACCACGTCCTGATGCCCTTCTTTAAACTGGGTTGCACACAATGATGGAACAACGCATGTATCATTATCTAAGATGTGGCCAGGGATCCAAAACTGCTTCACCGTGAGCTGCAGTTGTCCACTATCACCGGCATGGTGTGACAGCCCCGGCGAACACGTAGCTTGCAGAAATCCAAGAATGATGAGGCACCCTCAACATCGGCCCCGGTCTCCTACTCTTCCTTTACCCAATGATTTGAACTAACGGGCACACAAGCATGCAACGGGGGAGCACGAGGCCAGGGATTCAACGCGAGTTGCACCATGTAGCAATTAACTTCAAAATCTACAAAAAAAAGTTTGAATCAGCGCAAGACTGTCTACATGGAGACAACTAGCTTTGTTGAATTTGTCTTCCAGGTAAGAATATGCGCGATGTGAAGTTTTGTTTAAAGTCAACTTTTGTAACAATTTTACCAAATTGATAGGAATGTATATCAACGTCTAGAAAGATATGTATGACATTTTTCTCTCTAGAAAGAGGGTGTAACCCAGACTCTACATCAACTGATACACAACCATCTCTCACTTCAAAGTGTCAAGTCGAACATAAAGTCATACAAAAATCACCGTACACCTACATCCTCACCTTAATCCGTAGTGAAACTTATTTGTGTGTGTGTGTGTGGGGGGGCACTTTCTTCTAGGTTTTTGGACATATGATGATGATTGTTATTGAAATTCTAGTACTGTGTGCATGTTGAATTTTATTTTAAGAAATACTAACATGGTGATGGATGAGTTTATAAGGGATATACAAGGAGATATCTCATGGTGTATACTTGTTGCTGGTGATGTGGTGTTAGTCTATGATATTCGAATGGGGGTTAATAAAAAGTTATAGCTATGGAGACAAACTTTGGAATTGGAAGGTTTTAGCTTTAGTATAAGTAAAACTGAGTACACGAGGTGTGGTTTCAGTGCTAGGCACAAGGCCTTGATGGGCAGGTGGTACCTCAGATGGACAACTTTTGATGTTTGGGAGCGATGCTGCAGATGGTTGGTGATATCGATGAAGATGTGGGTCGTAGAATCAAAGCCGGATGGATCTGGTGGTGCCAAACTTCTGACGCTCTCTTTGTTAAGAGGGTGCTACTAAAGCTAAAGGTCAGGTTCCGTAGGTCGACTACTCGACCGACAATGTTGTATGGCACTGAGTGTTGCTAGACTAAAAGGCGACATGTTCAACAGTTAGGCGTAGCACAAATGCACATATTGGGATGAATATGTGACCATATAGGAAAGTATCAGGTCTGGAAGGATGATATACATGATAAAATTAGGGTAGCACCAAGGAAGAGAAACTTACCCAACAATGCCTGCTATGGTTTGCGCATATAGAATGCAGGCCTCTAGGCGCAGTGCATAGCGGAAGGTTAAAGCGTATTGTTAATGTCAAGAGAAGACGGGTATACCAAACTTGATATGGGAAGAGTTAGTAATGACATATGTGGAGGACCGAAATATCACCAAAGAACCAGCCATGGACGAGGGTGCATGTAAATTAGCTACTGACATGTTGTTCACCACACTTTTTTTTCCTTTTGATGCCTCATGCAATTTTTGTTACACCACCTCGCCCCACTCGGACTAAGTCGTTCACATTGTCTCCTTGCTTCTCAGTCCACCCTTTTAACCTGTTTCACTCCATTTTTTCTGTTCAGTAGTGTCGCTCAGATTTTCTCTCTCACCCCTATACCACGTTATACCTTTTTCTCTCTCCTCGTACATCAAACTGAAACACTAGGTTTCTCTAAAAGACATGTCAAATTGGGATGAAATTCTTCACTGAATTATTACAGTTATTACATAATTCAAATTTTGTGTGTGTGGTTTAAACTTGAACTAATGTATCAGGTTTCTCTTAAACCATATGCTAGTTTATTTTAAAATCTTACCACATTAGCAACATACTTATTCCTAATTTACTATATTTGTTTTAATATATTTTGTTCTGTTCAAAGTTTGAACCCAAAACTTGAACTTGAAATCAAAACATCAAGTTTATCTCAAAACCATATGTCAAATTTAGCTAAAATTTAACTAGATTCACCACTTAATTATTCCAGGTTTACTATATCTCCATTTTATCTTTACAATTTTTATTCAGTTTTCTATTACTACATAGAAAATAGATGACATGGCGAAGAAGGTCGAGAAAAAATAATCTAATGTGGCAGTATTGACTAGCACAAAACCGGAATCAAACATGTAAAAAACAGTTTGGAGAAAGAGGAGGGTATTTTGAACATTTTAAGAGTTTCTGAGGTAAACTGAACTAAGTCAAAGTTCATGGTTCTCATGTGAACTCTTGGGAAAAAAATCCAGGGAGGGCGTAAATGGACTTCTATTTTATTCAAATGGCACAAAATAGACATGCAAAAAAAGGGACTGTTATTCTTTCCGCAATTAAGAGCAAATAGCAAAGTATTTTATTAGATGAAAGTATAACTTTGACCTGTTATTCAAAAAAAGAAGCTCGAGTAGTATCTAATAAGGTCGTGGAAACTGACTACTTGCTCCTCACAAACGTATGGCTAATTGTTTAATTAGAGTAACTAAAGAAGTATCGCCACTTGGCAACGGGAGATGCATTGATGAAACACTATCATGTCGGCGAGAGCATGCATGACAGTAAACATGAAAGGATTTATGCATGCTTTTTCCTCTTTACCACGTCCTGATGCCCTTCTTTAAACTGGGTTGCACACAATGATGGAACAACGCATGTATCATTATCTAAGATGTGGCCAGGGATCCAAAACTGCTTCACCATGAGCTGCAGTTGTCCACTATCACCGGCATGGTGTGACAGCCTCGGCGAACACGTAGCTTGCAGAAATCCAAGAATGATGAGGCACCCTCAACATCGGCCCCGGTCTCCTACTCTTCCTTTACCCAATGATTTGAACTAACGGGCACACGAGCATGCAACGGGGGAGCACGAGGCCAGGGATTCAACGCGAGTTGAACCATGTAGCAATTAACTTCAAAATCTACAAAAAAAAGTTTGAATCAGCGCAAGACTGTCTACATGGAGACAACTAGCTTTGTTGAATTTGTCTTCCAGGTAAGAATATGCTCGATGTGAAGTTTTGTTTAAAGTCAACTTTTGTAACAATTTTACCAAATTGATAGGAATGTATATCAACGTCTAGAAAGATATGTATGACATTTTTCTCTCTAGAAAGAGGGTGTAACCCAGACTCTACATCAACTGATACACAACCATCTCTCACTTCAAAGTGTCAAGTCGAACATAAAGTCATACAAAAATCACCGTACACCTACATCCTCACCTTAATCCGTAGTGAAACTTATTTGTGTGTGTGTGTGGGGGGGCACTTTCTTCTAGGTTTTTGGACATACGATGATGATTGTTATTGAAATTCTAGTACTGTGTGCATGTTGAATTTTATTTTAAGAAATACTAACATGGTGATGGATGAGTTTATAAGGGATGTACAAGGAGATATCTCATGGTGTATACTTGTTGCTGGTGATGTGGTGTTAGTGTATGATATTCGAATGGGGGTTAATAAAAAGTTAGAGCTATGGAGACAAACTTTGGAATTGGAAGGTTTTAGCTTTAGTAAAGTAAAACTGAGTACACGAGGTGTGGTTTCAGTGCTAGGCACAAGGCCTTGATGGGCAGGTGGTACCTCAGAGGGACAACTTTTGATGTTTGGGAGCGATGCTGCAGATGGTTGGTGATATCGATGAAGATGTGGGCCGTAGAATCAAAGCCGGATGGATCTGGTGGTGCCAAACTTCTGACGCTCTCTTTGATAAGAGGGTGCTACTAAAGCTAAAGGTCAGGTTCCGTAGGACGACTACTCGACCGACAATGTTGTATGGCACTGAGTGTTGCTAGACTAAAAGGCGACATGTTCAACAGTTAGGCGTAGCACAAATGCACATATTGGGATGAATATGTGACCATATAGGAAAGTATCAGGTCTGGAAGGATGATATACGTGATAAAATTAGGGTAGCACCAAGGAAGAGAAACTTACCCAACAATGCCTGCTATGGTTTGCGCATATACAATGCAGGCCTCTAGGCGCAGTGCATAGCGGAAGGTTAAAGCGTATTGTTAATGTCAAGAGAAGACGGGTATACCAAACTTGATATGGGAAGAGTTAGTAATGACATATGTGGAGGACCGAAATATCACCAAAGAACCAGCCATGGACAAGGGTGCATGTAAATTAGCTACTGACATGTTGTTCACCACACTTTTTTTCCTTTTGATGCCTCATGCAATTTTTGTTACACCACCTCGCCCCACTCGGACTAAGTCGTTCACATTGCCTCCTTGCTTCTCAGTCCACCCTTTTAACCTGTTTCACTCCATTTTTTCTGTTCAGTAGTGTCGCTCAGATTTTCTCTCTCACCCCTATACCACGTTATACCTTTTTCTCTCTCCTCGTACATCAAACTGAAACACTAGGTTTCTCTAAAAGACATGTCAAATTGGGATGAAATTCTTCACTGAATTATTACAGTTATTACATAATTCAAATTTTGTGTGTGTGGTTTAAACTTGAACTAATGTATCAGGTTTCTCTTAAACCATATGCTAGTTTATTTTAAAATCTTACCACATTAGCAACATACTTATTCCTAATTTACTATATTTGTTTTAATATATTTTGTTCTGTTCAAAGTTTGAACCCAAAACTTGAACTTGAAATCAAAACATCAAGTTTATCTCAAAACCATATGTCAAATTTAGCTAAAATTTAACTAGATTCACCACTTAATTATTCCAGGTTTACTATATCTCCATTTTATCTTTACAATTTTTATTCAGTTTTCTATTACTACATAGAAAATAGATGACATGGCGAAGAAGGTCGAGAAAAAAAATCTAATGTGGCAGTATTGACTAGCACAAAACCGGAATCAAACATGTAAAAAACAGTTTGGAGAAAGAGGAGGGTATTTTGAACATTTTAAGAGTTTCTGAGGTAAACTGAACTAAGTCAAAGTTCATGGTTCTCATGTGAACTCTTGGGAAAAAAAATCCAGGGAGGGCGTAAATGGACTTCTATTTTATTCAAATGGCACAAAACGGACAAGCAAAAAAAGGGACTGTTATTCTTTCCGCAATTAAGAGCAAATAGCAAAGTATTTTATCAGATGAAAGTATAACTTTGACCTGTTATTCAAAAAAAGAAGCTCGAGTAGTATCTAATAAGGTCGTGGAAACTGACTAATTGCTCCTCACAAACGTATGGCTAATTGTTTAATTAGAGTAACTACTAAAGAAGTATCGCCACTTGGCAACGGGAGATGCATTGATGAAACACTATCATGTCGGCGAGAGCATGCATGACAGTAAACATGAAAGGATTTATGCATGCTTTTTCCTCTTTACCACGTCCTGATGCCCTTCTTTAAACTGGGTTGCACACAATGATGGAACAACGCATGTATCATTATCTAAGATGTGGCCAGGGATCCAAAACTGCTTCACCGTGAACTGCAGTTGTCCACTATCACCTGCATGGTGTGACAGCCTCGGCGAACACGTAGCTTGCAGAAATACAAGAATGATGAGGCACCCTCAACATCGGCCCCAGTCTCCTACTCTTCCTTTACCCAATGATTTGAACTAACGGGCACACGAGCATGCAACGGAGGAGCACGAGGCCAGGGATTCAACGCGAGTTGCACCATGTAGCAATTAACTTCAAAATCTACAAAAAAAAGTTTGAATCAGCGCAAGACTGTCTACATGGAGACAACTAGCTTTGTTGAATTTGTCTTCCAGGTAAGAATATGCTCGATGTGAAGTTTTGTTTAAAGTCAACTTTTGTAACAATTTTACCAAATTGATAGGAATGTATATCAACGTCTAGAAAGATATGTATGACATTTTTCTCTCTAGAAAGAGGGTGTAACCCAGACTCTACATCAACTGATACACAACCATCTCGCACTTCAAAGTGTCAAGTCGAACATAAAGTCATACAAAAATCACCGTACACCTACATCCTCACCTTAATCCGTAGTGAAACTTATTTGTGTGTGTGGGGGGGGGGCACTTTCTTCTAGGTTTTTGGACATATGATGATGATTGTTATTGAAATTCTAGTACTTTGTGCATGTTGAATTTTATTTTAAGAAATACTAACATGGTGATGGATGAGTTTATAAGGGATATACAAGGAGATATCTCATGGTGTATACTTGTTGCTGGTGATGTGGTGTTAGTCTATGATATTCGAATGGGGGTTAATAAAAAGTTAGAGCTATGGAGACAAACTTTGGAATTGGAAGGTTTTAGCTTTAGTATAAGTAAAACTGAGTACACGAGGTGTGGTTTCAGTGCTAGGCACAAGGCCATGATGGGCAGGTGGTACCTCAGAGGGACAACTTTTGATGTTTGGGAGCGATGCTGCAGATGGTTGGTGATATCGATGAAGATGTGGGCCGTAGAATCAAAGCCGGATGGATCTGGTGGTGCCAAACTTCTGACGCTCTCTTTGATAAGAGGGTGCTACTAAAGCTAAAGGTCAGGTTCCGTAGGACGACTACTCGACCGACAATGTTGTATGGCACTGAGTGTTGCTAGACTAAAAGGCGACATGTTCAACAGTTAGGCGTAGCACAAATGCACATATTGGGATGAATATGTGACCATATAGGAAAGTATCAGGTCTGGAAGGATGATATACGTGATAAAATTAGGGTAGCACCAAGGAAGAGAAACTTACCCAACAATGCCTGCTATGGTTTGCGCATATACAATGCAGGCCTCTAGGCGCAGTGCATAGCGGAAGGTTAAAGCGTATTGTTAATGTCAAGAGAAGACGGGTATACCAAACTTGATATGGGAAGAGTTAGTAATGACATATGTGGAGGACCGAAATATCACCAAAGAACCAATCATGGACAAGGGTGCATGTAAATTAGCTACTGACATGTTGTTCACCACACTTTTTTCCTTTTGATGCCTCATGCAATTTTTGTTACACCACCTCGCCCCACTCGGACTAAGTCGTTCACATTGTCTCCTTGCTTCTCAGTCCACCCTTTTAACCTGTTTCACTCCATTTTTTCTGTTCAGTAGTGTCGCTATGATTTTCTCTCTCACCCCTATACCACGTTAAACCTTTTTCTCTCTCCTCGTACATCAAACTGAAACACTAGGTTTCTCTAAAAGACATGTCAAATTGGGATGAAATTCTTCACTGAATTATTACAGTTATTACATAATTCAAATTTTGTGTGTGTGGTTTAAACTTGAACTAATGTATCAGGTTTCTCTTAAACCATATGCTAGTTTATTTTAAAATCTTACCACATTAGCAACATACTTATTCCTAATTTACTATATTTGTTTTAATATATTTTTTTCTGTTCAAAGTTTGAACCCAAAACTTGAACTTGAAATCAAAACATCAAGTTTATCTCAAAACCATATGTCAAATTTAGCTAAAATTTAACTAGATTCACCACTTAATTATTTTAGGTTTACTATATCTCCATTTTATCTTTACAATTTTTATTCAGTTTTCTATTACTACATAGAAAATAGATGACATGGCGAAGAAGGTCGAGAAAAAAAAATCTAATGTGGCAGTATTGACTAGCACAAAACCGGAATCAAACATGTAAAAAACAGTTTGGAGAAAGATGAGGGTATTTTGAACATTTTAAGAGTTTCCGAGGTAAACTGAACTAAGTCAAAGTTCATGGTTCTCATGTGAACTCTTGGGAAAAAAATCCAGGGAGGGCGTAAATGGACTTCTATTTTATTCAAATGGCACAAAATGGACATGCAAAAAACAGGGACTGTTATTCTTTCCGCAATTAAGAGCAAATAGCAAAGTATTTTATTAGATGAAAGTATAACTTTGACCTGTTATTCAAAAAAAGAAGCTCGAGTAGTATCTAATAAGGTCGTGGAAACTGACTACTTGCTCCTCACAAACGTATGGCTAATTGTTTAATTAGAGTAACTAAAGAAGTATCGCCACTTGGCAACGAGAGATGCATTGATGAAACACTATCATGTCGGCGAGAGCATGCATGACAGTAAACATGAAAGGATTTATGCATGCTTTTTCCTCTTTACCACGTCCTGATGCCCTACTTTAAACTGGGTTGCACACAATGATGGAACAACGCATTTATCATTATCTAAGATGTGGCCAGGGATCCAAAACTGCTTCACCGTGAGCTGCAGTTGTCCACTATCACCGGCATGGTGTGACATCCTCGGCGAACACGTAGCTTGCAGAAATCCAAGAATGATGAGGCACCCTCAACATCGGCCCCGGTCTCCTACTCTTCCTTTACCCAATGATTTGAACTAACGGGCACACGAGCATGCAACGGGGGAGCACGAGGCCAGGGATTCAACGCGAGTTGCACCATGTAGCAATTAACTTCAAAATCTACAAAAAAAAAGTTTGAATCAGCGCAAGACTGTCTACATGGAGACAACTAGCTTTGTTGAATTTGTCTTCCAGGTAAGAATAAGCTCGATGTGAAGTTTTGTTTAAAGTCAACTTTTGTAAATTTTTTACCAAATTGATAGGAATGTATATCAACGTCTAGAAAGATATGTATGACATTTTTCTCTCTAGTAAGAGGGTGTAACCCAGACTCTACATCAACTGATACACAACCATCTCTCACTTCAAAGTGTCAAGTCGAACATAAAGTCATACAAAAATCACCGTACACCTACATCCTCACCTTAATCCGTAGTGAAACTTATTTGTGTGTGTGTGTGGGGGGGCACTTTCTTCTAGGTTTTTGGACATATGATGATGATTGTTATTGAAATTCTAGTACTGTGTGCATGTTGAATTTTATTTTAAGAAATACTAACATGGTGATGGATGAGTTTATAAGGGATATACAAGGAGATATCTCATGGTGTATACTTGTTGCTGGTGATGTGGTGTTAGTCTATTATATTCGAATGGGGGTTAATAAAAAGTTAGAGCTATGGAGACAAACTTTGGAATTGGAAGGTTTTAGCTTTAGTAAAGTAAAACTGAGTACACGAGGTGTGGTTTCAGTGCTAGGCACAAGGCCTTGATGGGCAGGTGGTACCTCCGAGGGACAACTTTTGATGTTTGGGAGCGATGCTGCAGATGGTTGGTGATATCGATGAAGATGTGGGCCGTAGAATCAAAGCCGGATGGATCTGGTGGTGCCAAACTTCTGACGCTCTCTTTGATAAGAGGGTGCTACTAAAGCTAAAGGTCAGGTTCCGTAGGACGACTACTCGACCGACAATGTTGTATGGCACTGAGTGTTGCTAGACTAAAAGGCGACATGTTCAACAGTTAGGCGTAGCACAAATGCACATATTGGGATGAATATGTGACCATATAGGAAAGTATCAGGTCTGGAAGGATGATATACGTGATAAAATTAGGGTAGCACCAAGGAAGAGAAACTTACCCAACAATGCCTGCTATGGTTTGCGCATATACAATGCAGGCCTCTAGGCGCAGTGCATAGCGGAAGGTTAAAGCGTATTGTTAATGTCAAGAGAAGACGGGTATACCAAACTTGATATGGGAAGAGTTAGTAATGACATATGTGGAGGACCGAAATATCACCAAAGAACCAGCCATGGACAAGGGTGCATGTAAATTAGCTACTGACATGTTGTTCACCACACTTTTTTTTCCTTTTGATGCCTCATGCAATTTTTGTTACACCACCTCGCCCCACTCGGACTAAGTCGTTCACATTGCCTCCTTGCTTCTCAGTCCACCCTTTTAACCTGTTTCACTCCATTTTTTCTGTTCAGTAGTGTCGCTCAGATTTTCTCTCTCACCCCTATACCACGTTATACCTTTTTCTCTCTCCTCGTACATCAAACTGAAACACTAGGTTTCTCTAAAAGACATGTCAAATTGGGATGAAATTCTTCACTGAATTATTACAGTTATTACATAATTCAAATTTTGTGTGTGTGGTTTAAACTTGAACTAATGTATCAGGTTTCTCTTAAACCATATGCTAGTTTATTTTAAAATCTTACCACATTAGCAACATACTTATTCCTAATTTACTATATTTGTTTTAATATATTTTGTTCTGTTCAAAGTTTGAACCCAAAACTTGAACTTGAAATCAAAACATCAAGTTTATCTCAAAACCATATGTCAAATTTAGCTAAAATTTAACTAGATTCACCACTTAATTATTTCAGGTCTACTATATCTCCATTTTATCTTTACAATTTTTATTCAGTTTTCTATTACTACATAGAAAATAGATGACATGGCGAAGAAGGTCGAGAAAAAAAATCTAATGTGGCAGTATTGACTAGCACAAAACCGGAATCAAACATGTAAAAAATAGTTTGGAGAAAGAGGAGGGTATTTTGAACATTTTAAGAGTTTCTGAGGTAAACTGAACTAAGTCAAAGTTCATGGTTCTCATGTGAACTCTTGGGAAAAAAAATCCAGGGAGGGCGTAAATGGACTTCTATTTTATTCAAATGGCACAAAATGGACATGGAAAAAAAGGGACTGTTATTCTTTCCGCAATTAAGAGCAAATAGCAAAGTATTTTATTAGATGAAAGTATAACTTTGACCTGTTATTCAAAAAAAGAAGCTCGAGTAGTATCTAATAAGTTCGTGGAAACAGACTACTTGCTCCTCACAAACGTATGGCTAATTGTTTAATTAGAGTAACTACTAAAGAAGTATCGCCACTTGGCAACGGGAGATGCATTGATGAAACACTATCATGTCGGCGAGAGCATGCATGACAGTAAACATGAAAGGATTTATGCATGCTTTTTCCTCTTTACCACGTCCTGATGCCCTTCTTTAAACTGGGTTGCACACAATGATGGAACAACGCATGTATCATTATCTAAGATGTGGCCAGGGATCCAAAACTGCTTCACCGTGAACTGCAGTTGTCCACTATCACCGGCATGGTGTGACAGCCTCGGCGAACACGTAGCTTGCAGAAATACAAGAATGATGAGGCACCCTCAACATCGGCCCCGGTCTCCTACTCTTCCTTTACCCAATGATTTGAACTAACGGGCACACGAGCATGCAACGGGGGAGCACGAGGCCAGGGATTCAACGCGAGTTGCACCATGTAGCAATTAACTTCAAAATCTACAAAAAAAAAGTTTGAATCAGCGCAAGACTGTCTACATGGAGACAACTAGCTTTGTTGAATTTGTCTTCCAGGTAAGAATATGCTCGATGTGAAGTTTTGTTTAAAGTCAACTTTTGTAACAATTTTACCAAATTGATAGGAATGTATATCAACGTCTAGAAAGATATGTATGACATTTTTCTCTCTAGAAAGAGGGTGTAACCCAGACTCTACATCAACTGATACACAACCATCTCTCACTTCAAAGTGTCAAGTCGAACATAAAGTCATACAAAAATCACCGTACACCTACATCCTCACCTTAATCCGTAGTGAAACTTATTTGTGTGTGTGTGTGGGGGGGCACTTTCTTCTAGGTTTTTGGACATATGATGATGATTGTTATTGAAATTCTAGTACTGTGTGCATGTTGAATTTTATTTTAAGAAATACTAACATGGTGATGGATGAGTTTATAAGGGATATACAAGGAGATATCTCATGGTGTATACTTGTTGCTGGTGATGTGGTGTTAGTCTATGATATTCGAATGGGGGTTAATAAAAAGTTATAGCTATGGAGACAAACTTTGGAATTGGAAGGTTTTAGCTTTAGTATAAGTAAAACTGAGTACACGAGGTGTGGTTTCAGTGCTAGGCACAAGGCCTTGATGGGCAGGTGGTACCTCAGAGGGACAACTTTTGATGTTTGGGAGCGATGCTGCAGATGGTTGGTGATATCGATGAAGATGTGGGCCGTAGAATCAAAGCCGGATGGATCTGGTGGTGCCAAACTTCTGACGCTCTCTTTGATAAGAGGGTGCTACTAAAGCTAAAGGTCAGGTTCCGTAGGACGACTACTCGACCGACAATGTTGTATGGCACTGAGTGTTGCTAGACTAAAAGGCGACATGTTCAACAGTTAGGCGTAGCACAAATGCACATATTGGGATGAATATGTGACCATATAGGAAAGTATCAGGTCTGGAAGGATGATATACGTGATAAAATTAGGGTAGCACCAAGGAAGAGAAACTTACCCAACAATGCCTGCTATGGTTTGCGCATATACAATGCAGGCCTCTAGGCGCAGTGCATAGCGGAAGGTTAAAGCGTATTGTTAATGTCAAGAGAAGACGGGTATACCAAACTTGATATGGGAAGAGTTAGTAATGACATATGTGGAGGACCGAAATATCACCAAAGAACCAGCCATGGACAAGGGTGCATGTAAATTAGCTACTGACATGTTGTTCACCACACTTTTTTTCCTTTTGATGCCTCATGCAATTTTTGTTACACCACCTCGCCCCACTCGGACTAAGTCGTTCACATTGTCTCCTTGCTTCTCAGTCCACCCTTTTAACCTGTTTCACTCCATTTTTTCTGTTCAGTAGTGTCGCTCAGATTTTCTCTCTCACCCCTATACCACGTTATACCTTTTTCTCTCTCCTCGTACATCAAACTGAAACACTAGGTTTCTCTAAAAGACATGTCAAATTGGGATGAAATTCTTCACTGAATTATTACAGTTATTACATAATTCAAATTTTGTGTGTGTGGTTTAAACTTGAACTAATGTATCAGGTTTCTCTTAAACCATATGCTAGTTTATTTTAAAATCTTACCACATTAGCAACATACTTATTCCTAATTTACTATATTTGTTTTAATATATTTTGTTCTGTTCAAAGTTTGAACCCAAAACTTGAACTTGAAATCAAAACATCAAGTTTATCTCAAAACCATATGTCAAATTTAGCTAAAATTTAACTAGATTCACCACTTAATTATTCCAGGTTTACTATATCTCCATTTTATCTTTACAATTTTTATTCAGTTTTCTATTACTACATAGAAAATAGATGACATGGTGAAGAAGGTCGAGAAAAAAAATCTAATGTGGCAGTATTGACTAGCACAAAACCGGAATCAAACATGTTAAAAACAGTTTGGAGAAAGAGGAGGGTATTTTGAACATTTTAAGAGTTTCTGAGGTAAACTGAACTAAGTCAAAGTTCATGGTTCTCATGTGAACTCTTGGGAAAAAAAATCCAGGGAGGGCGTAAATGGACTTCTATTTTATTCAAATGGCACAAAACGGACAAGCAAAAAAAGGGACTGTTATTCTTTCCGCAATTAAGAGCAAATAGCAAAGTATTTTATCAGATGAAAGTATAACTTTGACCTGTTATTCAAAAAAAGAAGCTCGAGTAGTATCTAATAAGGTCGTGGAAATTGACTAATTGCTCCTCACAAACGTATGGCTAATTGTTTAATTAGAGTAACTACTAAAGAAGTATCGCCACTTGGCAACGGGAGATGCATTGATGAAACACTATCATGTCGGCGAGAGCATGCATGACAGTAAACATGAAAGGATTTATGCATGCTTTTTCCTCTTTACCACGTCCTGATGCCCTTCTTTAAACTGGGTTGCACACAATGATGGAACAACGCATGTATCATTATCTAAGATGTGGCCAGGGATCCAAAACTGCTTCACCGTGAGCTGCAGTTGTCCACTATCACCGGCATGGTGTGACAGCCTCGGCGAACACGTAGCTTGCAGAAATCCAAGAATGATGAGGCACCCTCAACATCGGCCCCGGTCTCCTACTCTTCCTTTACCCAATGATTTGAACTAACGGGCACACGAGCATGCAACGGGGGAGCACGAGGCCAGGGATTCAACGCGAGTTGCACCATGTAGCAATTAACTTCAAAATCTACAAAAAAAAAGTTTGAATCAGCGCAAGACTGTCTACATGGAGACAACTAGCTTTGTTGAATTTGTCTTCCAGGTAAGAATATGCTCGATGTGAAGTTTTGTTTAAAGTCAACTTTTGTAACAATTTTACCAAATTGATAGGAATGTATATCAACGTCTAGAAAGATATGTATGACATTTTTCTCTCTAGAAAGAGGGTGTAACCCAGACTCTACATCAACTGATACACAACCATCTCTCACTTCAAAGTGTCAAGTCGAACATAAAGTCATACAAAAATCACCGTACACCTACATCCTCACCTTAATCCGTAGTGAAACTTATTTGTGTGTGTGTGTGGGGGGGCACTTTCTTCTAGGTTTTTGGACATATGATGATGATTGTTATTGAAATTCTAGTACTGTGTGCATGTTGAATTTTATTTTAAGAAATACTAACATGGTGATGGATGAGTTTATAAGGGATATACAAGGAGATATCTCATGGTGTATACTTGTTGCTGGTGATGTGGTGTTAGTCTATGATATTCGAATGGGGGATAATAAAAAGTTAGAGCTATGGAGACAAACTTTGGAATTGGAAGGTATTAGCTTTAGTAAAGTAAAACTGAGAACACGAGGTGTGGTTTCAGTGCTAGGCACAAGGCCTTGATGGGCAGGTGGTACCTCAGAGGGACAACTTTTGATGTTTGGGAGCGATGCTGCAGATGGTTGGTGATATCGATGAAGATGTGGGCCGTAGAATCAAAGCCGGATGGATCTGGTGGTGCCAAACTTCTGACGCTCTCTTTGATAAGAGGGTGCTACTAAAGCTAAAGGTCAGGTTCCGTAGGACGACTACTCGACCGACAATGTTGTATGGCACTGAGTGTTGCTAGACTAAAAGGCGACATGTTCAACAGTTAGGCGTAGCACAAATGCACATATTGGGATGAATATGTGACCATATAGGAAAGTATCAGGTCTGGAAGGATGATATACGTGATAAAATTAGGGTAGCACCAAGGAAGAGAAACTTACCCAACAATGCCTGCTATGGTTTGCGCATATACAATGCAGGCCTCTAGGCGCAGTGCATAGCGGAAGGTTAAAGCGTATAGTTAATGTCAAGAGAAGACGGGTATACCAAACTTGATATGGGAAGAGTTAGTAATGACATATGTGGAGGACCGAAATATCACCAAAGAACCAGCCATGGACAAGGGTGCATGTAACTTAGCTACTGACATGTTGTTCACCACACTTTTTTTCCTTTTGATGCCTCATGCAATTTTTGTTACACCACCTCGCCCTACTCGGACTAAGTCATTCACATTGTCTCCTTGCTTCTCAGTCCACCCTTTTAACCTGTTTCACTCCATTTTTTCTGTTCAGTAGTGTCGCTCAGATTTTCTCTCTCACCCCTATACCACGTTATACCTTTTTCTCTCTCCTCGTACATCAAACTGAAACACTAGGTTTCTCTAAAAGACATGTCAAATTGGGATGAAATTCTTCACTGAATTATTACAGTTATTACATAATTCAAATTTTGTGTGTGTGGTTTAAACTTGAACTAATGTATCAGGTTTCTCTTAAACCATATGCTAGTTTATTTTAAAATCTTACCACATTAGCAACATACTTATTCCTAATTTACTATATTTGTTTTAATATATTTTGTTCTGTTCAAAGTTTGAACCCAAAACTTGAACTTGAAATCAAAACATCAAGTTTATCTCAAAACCATATGTCAAATTTAGCTAAAATTTAACTAGATTCACCACTTAATTATTTCAGGTTTACTATATCTCCATTTTATCTTTACAATTTTTATTCAGTTTTCTATTACTACATAGAAAATAGATGACATGGCGAAGAAGGTCGAGAAAAAAAAAATCTAATGTGGCAGTATTGACTAGCACAAAACCGGAATCAAACATGTAAAAAACAGTTTGGAGAAAGAGGAGGGTATTTTGAACATTTTAAGAGTTTCTGAGGTAAACTGAACTAAGTCAAAGTTCATGGTTCTCATGTGAACTCTTGGGAAAAAAAATCCAGGGAGGGCGTAAATGGACTTCTATTTTATTCAAATGGCACAAAATGGACATGGAAAAAAAGGGACTGTTATTCTTTCCGCAATTAAGAGCAAATAGCAAAGTATTTTATTAGATGAAAGTATAACTTTGACCTGTTATTCAAAAAAAGAAGCTCGAGTAGTATCTAATAAGGTCGTGGAAACTGACTACTTGCTCCTCACAAACGTATGGCTAATTGTTTAATTAGAGTAACTAAATAAGTATCGCCACTTGGCAACGGGAGATGCATTGATGAAACACTATCATGTCGGCGAGAGCATGCATGACAGTAAACATGAAAGGATTTATGCATGCTTTTTCCTCTTTACCACGTCCTGATGCCCTTCTTTAAACTGGGTTGCACACAATGATGGAACAACGCATGTATCATTATCTAAGATGTGGCCAGGGATCCAAAACTGCTTCACCGTGAGCTGCAGTTGTCCACTATCACCGGCATGGTGTGACAGCCTCGGCGAACACGTAGCTTGCAGAAATCCAAGAATGATGAGGCACCTGTTGGGGAACGTTGCATGGGAAACAAAAATTTTCCTACGCTCACCAAGATCAATCTAGGAGATGCATCTACGAGTGAAGAGTCGGATCCACATACCCTTGTAGATCGCTAAGCGGAAGCGTTGCTAGAACGCGGTTGATGGAGTCGTACTCGCGGCGATTCAAATCGCGGAAGATCCGATCTAGCGCCGAACGGACGGCGCCTCCGCGTTCAACACACGTACGGCTTGATGACGCCTTCACCTCCTCGATCCAGCGAGCGATGGTGAAGTAGCAACTTGAGTCCTCCGGCAGCACGACGGCGTGGTGGAGGCGGTGGTGGAGAAAACTCAGCAGGGCTTCGCCAAGCACTGCGGAGAAGAAGATATGCTACGAGGGAGAGGAGAGGCAGCGCTAAGGCACGTAGGGGTGTGGCTGCCCTCTCTCTCCCTCTCTATATATAGGGGGAGGGGAGAAGTGGAGGCGCCCCTAGGGTTTCCCCTTGGGGGTGGCGGCCACAAGGGAGAGGGGGGGCGGCTAGGGTTTGGGTGGCCCCCCCCCTAGGCGCCTTGCCCCCCAAGCCAGAGGGGGCCGGCTGCCCTAGGGGCGCCCCCACCCTCCTAGCTGCGTGGGAGGCCTGTGGGGGGCACATAGCCCCTGTGTGGGCTGATGTGCCTCCCCCTTTTTGGCCCATGAGGCCCGCAACACTTGCCGGGACCCCCCGAAACTCCTTTCGGTCATCCGACGACTCCCCGGTGCTCCCCGGAACACTTCCGGACTCCGATTCCCATCATCCAATATATCAATCTTCATCCCCGGACCATTCCGGAGTTCCTCGTCACGTCCGGGATCTCATCCGGGACTCCGAACAACCTTCGGTTACCAACATAACGACTCGACTATACTTATATCATCACCAAACGTTAAGTGTGTAGACCCTGCGGGTTCGAGAACTATGCAGACATGACCGAGACACCTCTACGGTCAATAACCAATAGCGGGACCTGGATGCCCATATTGGTTCCCACATATTCTACGAAGATCTTATCGATTGAACCTCGATGTCAAGGATTCAGACAATCCCGTATATTGTTCCCTTTGTCTGTCGGTATGTTACTTGCCCGAGATTCGATCGTCGGTATCTCTATACCTAGTTCAATCTCGTTACCGGCAAGTCTCTTTACTCGTTCCGTAATACAAGATCCCGTGATCAACTCATTGGTCACATTGCTTGCAAGCTCATTGTGATGTTGTATTACCGAGTGGGCCCTGAGATACCTCTCCGTCATACGGAGTGACAAATCCCAGTCTTGATCCATGCCAACTAAACAGACACCCTCGGAGATACCTGTAGAGCACCTTTATAGTCACCCAGTTACGTTGTGATGTTGGGTACACACAAGGTACTCTTCCGGTGTCAGTGAGTTGCATGATCTCATGGTCGTAGGAACATATACTTGACATGCAGAAAACAATAGCAATAAACTGACACGATCATATGCTACGTTTATCGTTTGGGTCTTGTCCATCACACCATTCTCCTAATGATGTGATCCCGTTATCAAATGACAACTCATGTCTATGGCTAGGAAACCGTAGCCATCTTTGATTAACGAGCTAGTCTAGTAGAGGCTCACTAGGGACACGGTGTTGTCTATGTATCCACACATGTATCTTAGTTTCCTATCAATACAATTCTAGCATGGATAATAAACGATTATCATGAACAAGGAAATATAATAATAACCAATTTATTATTGCCTCTAGGGCATATTTCCAACAGTCTCCCACTTGCACTAGAGTCAATAATCTAGTTCACATCGCTATGTGATTAACACTCATAGTTCACATCGCCATGTGACTAATACCCAAAGAGTTTACTAGAGTCAATAATCTAGTCCACATCACCATGTGATCAACACTCAATGAGTTCTGGGGTTTTATCATGTTATGCTTGTGAGAGAGGTTGTAGTCAATGGGTCTGCAACATGCAGATCCACACGTACTTCGCAAAAATCTATGTCATATTGTAGATGCTGCTACTTCGCTCCACTTGGTGCTATTCCAAATGGTTGCTCCACTATATGTATCCGGTTTTTCTACTCAGAGTTATCCGGATAGGTGTTAAAGCTTGCATCGACGTAACTCTTTACGTTGAACTCTTTATAACCTCCACAACCGAGAAACATTTCCTTATTCCTCTAAGGATAATTTTGACCGCTGTCCAGTGATCCACTCCTGGATCACACTTGTACCCCCTTGCCAGACTCGTGGCAAGGCACACATCAGGTGCGGCACACAGCATGGCATACCGTATAGAGCCTATGGCTAAAGCATAGGGGACGACTTTCGTCCTTTCTCTTTCTTCTGCCGTGGTCGAGCTTTGAGTCTTACTCAACTTCACACCTTACAATTCAGGCAAGGACTTCTTCTTTGACCGATCCATTTTGAACTCCTTCAAATATATGACAAGGTGTGTGCTCTTTGAAAGTCTAATCAGGCGTCTTGATCTATCTCTATAGATCTTGATGCCTAATATGTAAGCGGCTTTACCCAGGTCTTCCTTTGAAAAACTCCTTTCAAATAACCCTTTATGCTTTCCAGAAATTCTACATCATTTCGGATCAACAATATGTCATCCACATATACTTATCAGAAATGTTGTAGCGCTCCCACTCACTTTCTTGTAAATACAAGTTTCTTGTAAACTTTGTATAAACCCAAAAACTTTGATCACTCCATCAAAGCGTATGTTCTGACTCCGAGATGCTTGCTCTAGTCCATAGAAGGATCGCTGGAGCTAGCATACCTTTTAGCATCCTTAGGATCGGCAAAACCTTCTGATTGCATCACATACAACCTTTCCTTACGAAAACCGGTAAGGAAACTTGTTTTGACATCCATCTGCCAGATTTCCTTATCGAAAAATGCAGCCAATGCTAACATGATTCCGACGGACTTAAGCATCGCTACGGGTGAGAAAATCTCATCGTAGTCAACTCCTTGAATTTGTGAAAAACTCTTTGCCACAAGTCGAGCTTCATAGACGGTGACATTACCGTCCACGTCCGTCTTCTTCTCAAAGATCCATTTATTTTCAATGGCTTGCCGATCATCGGGCAAGTCCACCAAAGTCCATACTTTGTTATGATACATGGATCCTATCTCAGATTTCATGGCATCTAACCATTTGTCGGAACATGGGCCCACCATCGCTTCTCCATTGCTCGTAGGTTTCATCGTTGTCTAACAACATGACATCTAAGACAGGATTACCGTACCACTCAGGAGTAGTACATATCCTTGTCGACCTACGATGTTCGACAGTAACTTGATCCGAAGTTTCATGATCACTATCATTAGCTTCCTCTTCAACAGATGTGGGTTCCACAGAAACATCTTTCTGTGTTGCACCACTCTCCGTTCGAAGTAGAGGTTCAACAACCTCATCAAGTTCTATCTTCCTCCCACTCAATTCTTTCGAGAGAAACTCCTTCTCAAGAAAGGACCCGTTCTTAGCGACAAACACTTTGCCCTCGGATCTGAGATAGAAGGTATACCCAACTGTAACCTTTGGGTATCCTATGAAGACGCATTTGTCCGCTTTGGGCTCGAGCTTTTCCGGCTGAAGCCACAAGCATCGCAGCCCCAAACATTTAAGAAATGACAACTTTGGTTTCTTGCCAAACCAATGTCCATTCGATGTCGTCTCAACGGACTTTAGATGGTGCCCTATCTAAAGCGAATGCAGCTGTCTCTAATGAATAACCCCAAAATGATAGTGGCAGATTGGCAAGAGACATCATAAATCGCACCATATCTCATAAGGTTCGATTATGATGTTCGGACACACCATTACACTGTGGTGTTCCAGATGGCTTCAACTGTGAAACAATTCCACATGTCTTAAGTGATTGCCAAACTCATAACTCAGATATTCTCCCTTGATCAGATCGTAGGAATTTGATCTTCTTGTTATGATGATTCTTAACTTCACTCTGAAATTGCTTGAACTTTTCAAACGTTTCAGACTTGTGCTTCATTAAGTATATATCCCCATATCTACTCAAGTTGTCAGTGAAGATGAGAAAACAACGATATCCCCTGCTCGCCTCAATCCTCATTGGATCACACACATCAACATGTGCGATTTCCAACAAGTCACTTGCCCGTCTCATTGAACATGAAAACGGGTCTCAGTCATCCTGCCCATGAGGCATGGCTCGCATGTGTCAAGCGATTCAAAATCAAATGACTCCAAACATCCATCAGCATGGAGTTTCTTCATGCACTTTACACCAATATGACCTACGCGGCAGTGCCACAAGAAAGTGGTACTATCATTATTAACTCTACATCTTTTGGCGTCAATATTATGAACATGTGTATTACTACGACCGAGATTCAATGAACCATTCACATAGGGTGCATGACCATGAAAGGTATTATTCATCTAAGCAGAATAACCATTATTCTCTAACTTAAATGAACAACCGTATCACAATGAACATGATCCAATCATATTCATGCTCAACGTAGACACCCGATAACTTTTATCTAGATTCAACACTAATCCCGAAGGTAGAGGGAGCGTGCGATGGTGATCACATCAACCTTGCAAACACTTCCAACACACATCGTCACCTCGCCCAGCCAGTCTCCGTTTAGTCTGTAGCTTTTGCTTCAAGTCACCAATAATAGCAACTGAACCGGTATCCAATACCCAGGTGCTACTAGGAGTACTAGTAAGGTACACATCAATGACACGTATATCAGATATACTTTGTTGAAGTTGCCAGCCTTCTTATCTACCATGTATTTAGGGTAGTTCCGCCAGCAGTGACCGTTCCCCTTATAATAGAAGCACTTAGTCTCGGGTTTGGGTTCAACCTTGGGTCTCTTTACTAGAGCGGCAACTTGTTTGCCATTCATGAAGTTTCCCTTCTAGCCCTTGCCCTTCTTGAAACCAGTGGTCTTGTTAAACCATCAACATTTGATGCTCCTTTTTGACTTCTACCTTTGCGGTCTTAGGCACCGCGAACAAACCCGGGATCATCTATCCCTTGCATGTCATAGTTCATCACGAAGTTCTAGTAGCTTGGTGATAGTGACTAGAGAACTCTGTCAATCACTATCTTATCTGGAAGATAAACTCCCACTCGATTCAAGCGATTGAAGCACCCAGATATTCTGAGTACATGCTCACTGTCTGAGCAATTCTCCTCCATCTTTGTAAGGCAAAGAACTTGTCAGAGGTCATACCTCTCAACACGGGTATGAGCTTGAAATACCAATTTCAGCTCTTGGAACATCTCATATGTTCCATGGCGTTCAAAAACGTCATAGGAATCCCGATTCTAAGTCGTAAAGCATGGTACACTAAACTATCAAGCAGTCATCAGAATGTGTCTGCCAGATGTTCACAACATCCATAGACGACGCTCGAGGGGTTGGTACACCGAGCGGTGCACTGAGGACGTAAGCCTTCTGTGCAGCATTGAGGACATTCCTCAGATTACGGACCTAGTCCGCAAAATTGCTTACAATAACTTTCAACTTATTCTTTCACTAGGAACGTATTAAACAGGGAGCTACAGTGCAAGCTATTGATCTACAACATAATTTGCAAAGGCAACTTAGACTATTGTTCATGATAAGTGAGTTTAACTAATCAAATTACTTATAACTCCCACTCAAATTGACATCCCTCTGGTCATCCGAGCGTGACATGATCCAAATCCACCAACCCAAGTCCGATCATCACGTGAGATGAGGTGGTGTCAATGGTGAACATCTTCATGTTGATCATATCTACTATATGACTCATGCTCGACCTTTCGGTCTTCCGTGTTCCGAGGCCATGTCTGTACATGCTAGGCTCGTCAAGTCTAACCCGAGTGTTCTGCATGTGCAAAACTGGCTTGCACCCGTTGTATGCGAACGTAGAGTCTATCACACCCGATCATCACGTGGTGCTTCGAAACGACGAACCTTCGCAACGGCGCACACTCGGGGGTAACACAATTTCATCTTGAAATTTTAGTGAGGGATCATCTTATAATGCTACCGCCGTCCTAAGCAAAATAAGATGCATAAAAGGATTAACATCACATGCAAATCATAAGTGACATGATATGGCCATCAACTCGTGCTTTTGATCTCCATCTCCAAAGCACCGGCATGATCTCCATCGTCACCGGCGTAACACCATGATCCCCATCATCATGATCTCCATCATCGTGTCGCCATCGGGGTTGTCGCGCGCCCACCATGCTCTTACTACTATTGCTACCGTTTAGCGATAAAGTAAAGCATTACATAGCGCTTAATGATTGACACGCAGGTCATACAAAAATTAAAGACAACCCTATGGCTCCTGCCGGTTGCCGTATACATCGACATGCAAGTCGATATTAACTATTACAACATGATCATCTCATACATCAAATATATCTCATCATGTCTTTGGCCATATCATATCACATACATACCCTCCAAAAACAAGTTAGACGTCCTCTAATTTGTTGTTGCATGTTTTACGTGGCTGCTATGGGTATCTAGCAAGAACGCTTCTTACCTACGCAAAGCCACAACGGTGATATTTAAGTTGCTATTTAACCTTCTACAAGGACCGCCTTTGTCGAATCCGATTCAACTAAGGTGGGAGAGACAGACACCCGCTAGCCATCTTATGCAACAAAAGTCACATGTCTGTCGATGGAACCGGTCTCATGTACGAGGACATGTAAGGTTGGTCCGAGCCGCTTCATCCCACAATACCGCTGAATCAAGAAAAGACCAAGGAGGGAAGCAATCTAAACATCAACGCCCACAAACTCCTTTGTGTTCTACTCGTGATTGCATCTACGCAAAGAACCTGGCTCATGATGCCACTGATGGGGAACGTTGCATGGGAAACAAAAATTTTCCTACGCTCACCAAGATCAATCTAGGAGATGCATCTACGAGTGAAGAGTCGGATCCACATACCCTTGTAGATCGCTAAGCGGAAGCGTTGCTAGAACGCGGTTGATGGAGTCGTACTCGCGGCGATTCAAATCGCGGAAGATCCGATCTAGCGCCGAACGGACGGCGCCTCCGCGTTCAACACACGTACGGCTTGATGACGCCTTCACCTCCTCGATCCAGCGAGCGATGGTGAAGTAGCAACTTGAGTCCTCCGGCAGCACGACGGCGTGGTGGAGGTGGTGGTGGAGAAAACTCAGCAGGGCTTCGCCAAGCACTGCGGAGAAGAAGATATGCTACGAGGGAGAGGAGAGGCAGCGCTAAGGCACGTAGGGGTGTGGCTGCCCTCTCTCTCCCTCTCTATATATAGGGGGAGGGGAGAAGTGGAGGCGCCCCTAGGGTTTCCCCTAGGGGGTGGCGGCCACAAGGGAGAGGGGGGGCGGCTAGGGTTTGGGTGGCCCCCCCCTAGGCGCCTTGCCCCCCAAGCCAGAGGGGGCCGGCTGCCCTAGGGGCGCCCCCACCCTCCTAGCTGCATGGGAGGCCTGTGGGGGGCGCATAGCCCCTGTGTGGGCTGATGTGCCTCCCCCTTTTTGGCCCATGAGGCCCGCAACACTTGCCGGGACCCCCTGAAACTCCTTTCGGTCATCCGACGACTCCCCGGTGCTCCCCGGAACACTTCCGGACTCCGATTCCCATCATCCAATATATCAATCTTCATCCCCGGACCATTCCGGAGTTCCTCGTCACGTCCGGGATCTCATCCGGGACTCCGAACAACCTTCGGTTACCAACATAACGACTCGACTATACTTATATCATCACCAAACGTTAAGTGTGTAGACCCTGCGGGTTCGAGAACTATGCAGACATGACCGAGACACCTCTACGGTCAATAACCAATAGCGGGACCTGGATGCCCATATTGGTTCCCACATATTCTACGAAGATCTTATCGATTGAACCTCGATGTCAAGGATTCAGACAATCCCGTATATTGTTCCCTTTGTCTGTCGGTATGTTACTTGCCCGAGATTCGATCGTCGGTATCTCTATACCTAGTTCAATCTCGTTACCGGCAAGTCTCTTTACTCGTTCCGTAATACAAGATCCCGTGATCAACTCATTGGTCACATTGCTTGCAAGCTCATTGTGATGTTGTATTACCGAGTGGGCCCTGAGATACCTCTCCGTCATACGGAGTGACAAATCCCAGTCTTGATCCATGCCAACTAAACAGACACCCTCGGAGATACCTGTAGAGCACCTTTATAGTCACCCAGTTACGTTGTGATGTTGGGTACACACAAGGTACTCTTCCGGTGTCAGTGAGTTGCATGATCTCATGGTCGTAGGAACATATACTTGACATGCAGAAAACAATAGCAATAAACTGACACGATCATATGCTACGTTTATTGTTTGGGTCTTGTCCATCACATCATTCTCCTAATGATGTGATCCCGTTATCAAATGACAACTCATGTCTATGGCTAGGAAACCGTAGCCATCTTTGATCAACGAGCTAGTCTAGTAGAGGTTCACTAGGGACACGGTGTTGTCTATGTATCCACACATGTATCTTAGTTTCCTATCAATACAATTCTAGCATGGATAATAAACGATTATCATGAACAAGGAAATATAATAATAACCAATTTATTATTGCCTCTAGGGCATATTTCCAACAGCACCCTCAACATCGGCCCCGGTCTCCTACTCTTCCTTTACCCAATGATTTGAACTAACGGGCACACGAGCATGCAACGGGGGAGCACGAGGCCAGGGATTCAACGCGAGTTGCACCATGTAGCAATTAACTTCAAAATCTACAAAAAAAAGTTTGAATCAGCGCAAGACTGTCTACATGGAGACAACTAGCTTTGTTGAATTTGTCTTCTAGGTAAGAATATGTTCGATGTGAAGTTTTGTTTAAAGTCAACTTTTGTAACAATTTTACCAAATTGATAGGAATGTATATCAACGTCTAGAAAGATATGTATGACATTTTTCTCTCTAGAAAGAGGGTGTAACCCAGACTCTACATCAACTGATACACAACCATCTCTCACTTCAAAGTGTCAAGTCGAACATAAAGTTATACAAAAATCACCGTACACCTACATCCTCACCTTAATCCGTAGTGAAACTTATTTGTGTGTGTGTGTGGGGGGGGGGTACTTTCTTCTAGGTTTTTGGACATATGATGATGATTGTTATTGAAATTCTAGTACTGTGTGCATGTTGAATTTTATTTTAAGAAATACTAACATGGTGATGGATGAGTTTATAAGGGATATACAAGGAGATATCTCATGGTGTATACTTGTTGCTGGTGATGTGGTGTTAGTCTATGATATTCGAATGGGGGTTAATAAAAAGTTAGAGTTATGGAGACAAACTTTGGAATTGGAAGGTTTTAGCTTTAGTATAAGTAAAACTGAGTACACGAGGTGTGGTTTCAGTGCTAGGCACAAGGCCTTGATGGGCAGGTGGTACTTCAGAGGGACAACTTTTGATGTTTGGGAGCGATGCTGCAGATGGTTGGTGATATCGATGAAGATGTGGGCCGTAGAATCAAAGCCGGATGGATCTGGTGGTGCCAAACTTCTGACGCTCTCTTTGATAAGAGGGTGCTACTAAAGCTAAAGGTCAGGTTCCGTAGGACGACTACTCGACCGACAATGTTGTATGGCACTGAGTGTTGCTAGACTAAAAGGCGACATGTTCAACAGTTAGGCGTAGCACAAATGCACATATTGGGATGAATATGTGACCATATAGGAAAGTATCAGGTCTGGAAGGATGATATACGTGATAAACTTAGGGTAGCACCAAGGAAGAGAAACTTACCCAACAATGCCTGCTATGGTTTGCGCATATACAATGCAGGCCTCTAGGCGCAGTGCATAGCGGAAGGTTAAAGCGTATTGTTAATGTCAAGAGAAGACGGGTATACCAAACTTGATATGGGAAGAGTTAGTAATGACATATGTGGAGGACCGAAATATCACCAAAGAACCAGCCATGGACAAGGGTGCATGTAAATTAGCTACTGACATGTTGTTCACCACACTTTTTTTCCTTTTGATGCCTCATGCAATTTTTGTTACACGACCTCGCCCCACTCGGACTAAGTCGTTCACATTGCCTCCTTGCTTCTCATTCCACCCTTTTAACCTGTTTCACTCCATTTTTTCTGTTCAGTAGTGTCGCTCAGATTTTCTCTCTCACCCCTATACCACGTTATACCTTTTTCTCTCTCCTCGTACATCAAACTGAAACACTAGGTTTCTCTAAAAGACATGTCAAATTGGGATGAAATTCTTCACTGAATTATTACAGTTATTACATAATTCAAATTTTGTGTGTGTGGTTTAAACTTGAACTAATGTATCAGGTTTCTCTTAAACCATATGCTAGTTTATTTTAAAATCTTACCACATTAGCAACATACTTATTCCTAATTTACTATATTTGTTTTACTATATTTTGTTCTGTTCAAAGTTTGAACCCAAAACTTGAACTTGAAATCAAAACATCAAGTTTATCTCAAAACCATATGTCAAATTTAGCTAAAATTTAACTAGATTCACCACTTAATTATTTCAGGTTTACTATATCTCCATTTTATCTTTACAATTTTTATTCAGTTTTCTATTACTACATAGAAAGTAGATGACATGGCGAAGAAGGTCGAGAAAAAAATATCTAATGTGGCAGTATTGACTAGCACAAAACCGGAATCAAACATGTAAAAAACAGTTTGGAGAAAGAGGAGGGTATTTTGAACATTTTAAGAGTTTCTGAGGTAAACTGAACTAAGTCAAAGTTCATGGTTCTCATGTGAACTCTTGGGAAAAAAATCCAGGGAGGGCGTAAATGGACTTCTATTTTATTCAAATGGCACAAAATGGACATGAAAAAAAAGGGACTGTTATTCTTTCCGCAATTAAGAGCAAATAGCAAAGTATTTTATTAGATGAAAGTATAACTTTGACCTGTTATTCAAAAAAAGAAGCTCGAGTAGTATCTAATAAGGTCGTGGAAACTGACTACTTGCTCCTCACAAACGTATGGCTAATTGTTTAATTAGAGTAACTAAAGAAGTATCGCCACTTGGCAACGGGAGATGCATTGATGAAACACTATCATGTCGGCGAGAGCATGCATGACAGTAAACATGAAAGGATTTATGCATGCTTTTTCCTCTTTACCACGTCCTGATGCCCTTCTTTAAACTGGGTTGCACACAATGATGGAACAACGCATGTATCATTATCTAAGATGTGGCCAGGGATGCAAAACTACTTCACCGTGAGCTGCAGTTGTCCACTATCACCGGCATGGTGTGACAGCCCTGGCGAACACGTAGCTTGCAGAAATCCAAGAATGATGAGGCACCCTCAACATCGGCCCCGGTCTCCTACTCTTCCTTTACCCAATGATTTGAACTAACGGGCACACGAACATGCAACGGGGGAGCACGAGGCCAGGGATTCAACGCGAGTTGCACCATGTAGCAATTAACTTCAAAATCTACAAAACAAAAAGTTTGAATCAGCGCAAGACTGTCTACATGGAGACAACTAGCTTTGTTGAATTTGTCTTCCAGGTAAGAATATGCTCGATGTGAAGTTTTGTTTAAAGTCAAGTTCTGTAACAATTTTACCAAATTGATAGGAACATATATCAACGTCTAGAAAGATATGTATGACATTTTTCTCTCTAGAAAGAGGGTGTAACCCAGACTCTACATCAACTGATACACAACCATCTCTCACTTCAAAGTGTCAAGTCGAACATAAAGTCATACAAAAATCACCGTACACCTACATCCTCACCTTAATCCGTAGTGAAACTTATTTGTGTGTGTGTGGGGGGGGGCACTTTCTTCTAGGTTTTTGGACATATGATGATGATTGTTATTGAAATTCTAGTACTGTGTGCATGTTGAATTTTATTTTAAGAAATACTAACATGGTGATGGATGAGTTTATAAGGGATATACAAGGAGATATCTCATGGTGTATACTTGTTGCTGGTGATGTGGTGTTAGTCTATGATATTCGAATGGGGGTTAATAAAAAGTTATAGCTATGGAGACAAACTTTGGAATTGGAAGGTTTTAGCTTTAGTATAAGTAAAACTGAGTACACGAGGTGTGGTTTCAGTGCTAGGCACAAGGCCTTGATGGGCAGGTGGTACCTCAGAGGAACAACTTTTGATGTTTGGGAGCGATGCTGCAGATGGTTGGTGATATCGATGAAGATGTGGGCCGTAGAATCAAAGCCGGATGGATCTGGTGGTGCCAAACTTCTGATGCTCTCTTTGATAAGAGGGTGCTACTAAAGCTAAAGGTCAGGTTCCGTAGGACGACTACTCGACCGACAATGTTGTATGGCACTGACTGTTGCTAGACTAAAAGGCGACATGTTCAACAGTTAGGCGTAGCACAAATGCACATATTGGGATGAATATGTGACCATATAGGAAAGTATCAGGTCTGGAAGGATGATATACGTGATAAAATTAGGGTAGCACCAAGGAAGAGAAACTTACCCAACAATGCCTGCTATGGTTTGCGCATATACAATGCAGGCCTCTAGGCGCAGTGCATAGCGGAAGGTTAAAGCGTATTGTTAATGTCAAGAGAAGATGGGTATACCAAACTTGATATGGGAAGAGTTAGTAATGACATATGTGGAGGACCGAAATATCACCAAAGAACCAGCCATGGACAAGGGTGCATGTAAATTAGCTACTGACATGTTGTTCACCACACTTTTTTTCCTTTTGATGCCTCATGCAATTTTTGTTACACCACCTCGCCCCACTCGGACTAAGTCGTTCACATTGTCTCCTTGCTTCTCAGTCCACCCTTTTAACCTGTTTCACTCCATTTTTTCTGTTCAGTAGTGTCGCTCAGATTTTCTCTCTCACCCCTATACCACGTTATACCTTTTTCTCTCTCCTCGTACATCAAACTGAAACACTAGGTTTCTCTAAAAGACATGTCAAATTGGGATGAAATTCTTCACTGAATTATTACAATTATTACATAATTCAAATTTTGTGTGTGTGGTTTAAACTTGAACTAATGTATCAAGTTTCTCTTAAACCATATGCTAGTTTATTTTAAAATCGTACCACATTAGCAACATACTTATTCCTAATTTACTATATTTGTTTTAATATATTTTGTTCTGTTCAAAGTTTGAACCCAAAACTTGAACTTGAAATCAAAACATCAAGTTTATCTCAAAACCATATGTCAAATTTAGCTAAAATTTAACTAGATTCACCACTTAATTATTTCAGGTTTACTATATCTCCATTTTATCTTTACAATGTTTATTCAGTTTTCTATTACTACATAGAAAATAGATGACATGGCGAAGAAGGTCGAGAAAAAAAAATCTAATGTGGCAGTATTGACTAGCACAAAACCGGAATCAAACATGTAAAAAACAGTTTGGAGAAAGAGGAGGGTATTTTGAACATTTTAAGAGTTTCTGAGGTAAACTGAACTAAGTCAAAGTTCATGGTTCTCATGTGAACTCTTGGGAAAAAAAAATCCAGGGAGGGCGTAAATGGACTTCTATTTTATTCAAATGGCACAAAATAGACATGCAAAAAAAGGGACTGTTATTCTTTCCGCAATTAAGAGCAAATAGCAAAGTATTTTATTAGATGAAAGTATAACTTTGACCTGTTATTCAAAAAGAAGAAGCTCGAGTAGTATCTAATAAGGTCGTGGAAACTGACTACTTGCTCCTCACAAACGTATGGCTAATTGTTTAATTAGAGTAACTAAAGAAGTATCGCCACTTGGCAACGGGAGATGCATTGATGAAACACTATCATGTCGGCGAGAGAATGCATGACAGTAAACATGAAAGGATTTATGCATGCTTTTTCCTCTTTACCACGTCCTGATGCCCTTCTGTAAACTGGGTTGCACACAATGATGGAACAACGCATGTATCATTATCTAAGATGTGGCCAGGGATCCAAAACTGCTTCACCGTGAGCTGCAGTTGTCCACTATCACCGGCATGGTGTGACAGCCCCGGCGAACACGTAGCTTGCAGAAATCCAAGAATGATGAGGCACCCTCAACATCGGCCCCGGTCTCCTACTCTTCCTTTACCCAATGATTTGAACTAACGGGCACACGAGCATGCAACGGGGGAGCACGAGGCCAGGGATTCAACGCGAGTTGCACCATGTAGCAATTAACTTCAAAATCTACAAAAAAAAAGTTTGAATCAGCACAAGACTTTCTACATGGAGACAACTAGCTTTGTTGAATTTGCCTTCCAGGTAAGAATATGCTCGATGTGAAGTTTTGTTTAAAGTCAACTTTTGTAACAATTTTACCAAATTGATAGGAATGTATATCAATGTCTAGAAAGATATGTATGACATTTTTCTCTCTAGAAAGAGGGTGTAACCCAGACTCTACATCAACTGATACACAACCATCTCTCACTTCAAAGTGTCAAGTCGAACATAAAGTCATACAAAAATCGCCGTACACCTACATCCTCACCTTAATCCGTAGTGTAACTTATTTGTGTGTGTGTGTGTGGGGGGGGGCACTTTCTTCTAGGTTTTTGGACATATGATGATGATTGTTATTGAAATTCTAGTACTGTGTGCATGTTGAATTTTATTTTTAGAAATACTAACATGGTGATGGATGAGTTTATAAGGGATATACAAGGAGATATCTCATGGTGTATACTTGTTGCTGGTGATGTGGTGTTAGTCTATGATATTCGAATGGGGGTTAATAAAAAGTTAGAGCTATGGAGACAAACTTTGGAATTGGAAGGTTTTAGCTTTAGTATAAGTAAAACTGAGTACACGAGGTGTGGTTTCAGTGCTAGGCACAAGGCCTTGATGGGCAGGTGGTACCTCAGAGGGACAACTTTTGATGTTTGGGAGCGATGCTGCAGATGGTTGGTGATATCGATGAAGATGTGGGCCGTAGAATCAAAGCCGGATGGATCTGGTGGTGCCAAACTTCTGACGCTCTCTTTGAAAAGAGGGTGCTACTAAAGCTAAAGGTCAGGTTCCGTAGGACGACTACTCGACCGACAATGTTGTATGGCACTGAGTGTTGCTAGACTAAAAGGCGACATGTTCAACAGTTAGGCGTAGCACAAATGCACATATTGGGATGAATATGTGACCATATAGGAAAGTATCAGGTCTGGAAGGATGATATACGTGATAAAATTAGGGTAGCACCAAGGAAGAGAAACTTACCCAACAATGCCTGCTATGGTTTGCGCATATACAATGCAGACCTCTAGGCGCAGTGCATAGCGGAAGGTTAAAGCGTATTGTTAATGTCAAGAGAAGACGGGTATACCAAACTTGATATGGGAAGAGTTAGTAATGACATATGTGGAGGACCGAAATATCACCAAAGAACCAGCCATGGACAAGGGTGCATGTAAATTAGCTACTGACATGTTGTTCACCACACTTTTTTTTCCTTTTGATGCCTCATGCAATTTTTGTTACACGACCTCGCCCCACTCGGACTAAGTCGTTCACATTGCCTCCTTGCTTCTCAGTCCACCCTTTTAACCTGTTTCACTCCATTTTTTCTGTTCAGTAGTGTCGCTCAGATTTTCTCTCTCACCCCTATACCACGTTATACCTTTTTCTCTCTCCTCGTACATCAAACTGAAACACTAGGTTTCTCTAAAAGACATGTCAAATTGGGATGAAATTCTTCACTGAATTATTACAGTTATTACATAATTCAAATTTTGTGTGTGTGGTTTAAACTTGAACTAATGTATCAGGTTTCTCTTAAACCATATGCTAGTTTATTTTAAAATCTTACCACATTAGCAACATACTTATTCCTAATTTACTATATTTGTTTTACTATATTTTGTTCTGTTCAAAGTTTGAACCCAAAACTTGAACTTGAAATCAAAACATCAAGTTTATCTCAAAACCATATGTCAAATTTAGCTAAAATTTAACTAGATTCACCACTTAATTATTTCAGGTTTACTATATCTCCATTTTATCTTTACAATTTTTATTCAGTTTTCTATTACTACATAGAAAATAGATGACATGGCGAAGAAGGTCGAGAAAAAAATATCTAATGTGGCAGTATTGACTAGCACAAAACCGGAATCAAACATGTAAAAAACAGTTTGGAGAAAGAGGAGGGTATTTTGAACATTTTAAGAGTTTCTGAGGTAAACTGAACTAAGTCAAAGTTCATGGTTCTCATGTGAACTCTTGGGAAAAAAATCCAGGGAGGGCGTAAATGGACTTCTATTTTATTCAAATGGCACAAAATGGACATGAAAAAAAAGGGACTGTTATTCTTTCCGCAATTAAGAGCAAATAGCAAAGTATTTTATTAGATGAAAGTATAACTTTGACCTGTTATTCAAAAAAAGAAGCTCGAGTAGTATCTAATAAGGTCGTGGAAACTGACTACTTGCTCCTCACAAACGTATGGCTAATTGTTTAATTAGAGTAACTAAAGAAGTATCGCCACTTGGCAACGGGAGATGCATTGATGAAACACTATCATGTCGGCGAGAGCATGCATGACAGTAAACATGAAAGGATTTATGCATGCTTTTTCCTCTTTACCACGTCCTGATGCCCTTCTTTAAACTGGGTTGCACACAATGATGGAACAACGCATGTATCATTATCTAAGATGTGGCCAGGGATCCAAAACTACTTCACCGTGAGCTGCAGTTGTCCACTATCACCGGCATGGTGTGACAGCCCTGGCGAACACGTAGCTTGCAGAAATCCAAGAATGATGAGGCACCCTCAACATCGGCCCCGGTCTCCTACTCTTCCTTTACCCAATGATTTGAACTAACGGGCACACGAACATGCAACGGGGGAGCACGAGGCCAGGGATTCAACGCGAGTTGCACCATGTAGCAATTAACTTCAAAATCAACAAAAAAAAAGTTTGAATCAGCGCAAGACTGTCTACATGGAGACAACTAGCTTTGTTGAATTTGTCTTCCAGGTAAGAATATGCTCGATGTGAAGTTTTGTTTAAAGTCAACTTCTGTAACAATTTTACCAAATTGATAGGAACATATATCAACGTCTAGAAAGATATGTATGACATTTTTCTCTCTAGAAAGAGGGTGTAACCCAGACTCTACATCAACTGATACACAACCATCTCTCACTTCAAAGTGTCAAGTCGAACATAAAGTCATACAAAAATCACCGTACACCTACATCCTCACCTTAATCCGTAGTGAAACTTATTTGTGTGTGTGGGGGGGGGGGCACTTTCTTCTAGGTTTTTGGACATATGATGATGATTGTTATTGAAATTCTAGTACTGTGTGCATGTTGAATTTTATTTTAAGAAATACTAACATGGTGATGGATGAGTTTATAAGGGATATACAAGGAGATATCTCATGGTGTATACTTGTTGCTGGTGATGTGGTGTTAGTCTATGATATTCGAATGGGGGTTAATAAAAAGTTATAGCTATGGAGACAAACTTTGGAATTGGAAGGTTTTAGCTTTAGTATAAGTAAAACTGAGTACACGAGGTGTGGTTTCAGTGCTAGGCACAAGGCCTTGATGGGAAGGTGGTACCTCAGAGGAACAACTTTTGATGTTTGGGAGCGATGCTGCAGATGGTTGGTGATATCGATGAAGATGTGGGCCGTAGAATCAAAGCCGGATGGATCTGGTGGTGCCAAACTTCTGATGCTCTCTTTGATAAGAGGGTGCTACTAAAGCTAAAGGTCAGGTTCCGTAGGACGACTACTCGACCGACAATGTTGTATGGCACTGAGTGTTGCTAGACTAAAAGGCGACATGTTCAACAGTTAGGCGTAGCACAGATGCACATATTGGGATGAATATGTGACCATATAGGAAAGTATCAGGTCTGGAAGGATGATATACGTGATAAAATTAGGGTAGCACCAAGGAAGAGAAACTTACCCAACAATGCCTGCTATGGTTTGCGCATATACAATGCAGGCCTCTAGGCGCAGTGCATAGCGGAAGGTTAAAGCGTATTGTTAATGTCAAGAGAAGACGGGTATACCAAACTTGATATGGGAAGAGTTAGTAATGACATATGTGGAGGACCGAAATATCACCAAAGAACCAGCCATGGACAAGGGTGCATGTAAATTAGCTACTGACATGTTGTTCACCACACTTTTTTTCCTTTTGATGCCTCATGCAATTTTTGTTACACCACCTCGCCCCACTCGGACTAAGTCGTTCACATTGTCTCCTTGCTTCTCAGTCCACCCTTTTAACCTGTTTCACTCCATTTTTTCTGTTCAGTAGTGTCGCTCAGATTTTCTCTCTCACCCCTATACCACGTTATACCTTTTTCTCTCTCCTCGTACATCAAACTGAAACACTAGGTTTCTCTAAAAGACATGTCAAATTGGGATGAAATTCTTCACTGAATTATTACAATTATTACATAATTCAAATTTTGTGTGTGTGGTTTAAACTTGAACTAATGTATCAGGTTTCTCTTAAACCATATGCTAGTTTATTTTAAAATCTTACCACATTAGCAACATACTTATTCCTAATTTACTATATTTGTTTTAATATATTTTGTTCTGTTCAAAGTTTGAACCCAAAACTTGAACTTGAAATCAAAACATCAAGTTTATCTCAAAACCATATGTCAAATTTAGCTAAAATTTAACTAGATTCACCACTTAATTATTTCAGGTTTACTATATCTCCATTTTATCTTTACAATGTTTATTCAGTTTTCTATTACTACATAGAAAATAGATGACATGGCGAAGAAGGTCGAGAAAAAAAAATCTAATGTGGCAGTATTGACTAGCACAAAACCGGAATCAAACATGTAAAAAACAGTTTGGAGAAAGAGGAGGGTATTTTGAACATTTTAAGAGTTTCTGAGGTAAACTGAACTAAGTCAAAGTTCATGGTTCTCATGTGAACTCTTGGGAAAAAAAAATCCAGGGAGGGCGTAAATGGACTTCTATTTTATTCAAATGGCACAAAATAGACATGCAAAAAAAGGGACTGTTATTCTTTCCGCAATTAAGAGCAAATAGCAAAGTATTTTATTAGATGAAAGTATAACTTTGACCTGTTATTCAAAAAGAAGAAGCTCGAGTAGTATCTAATAAGGTCGTGGAAACTGACTACTTGCTCCTCACAAACGTATGGCTAATTGTTTAATTAGAGTAACCAAAGAAGTATCGCCACTTGGCAACGGGAGATGCATTGATGAAACACTATCATGTCGGCGAGAGCATGCATGACAGTAAACATGAAAGGATTTATGCATGCTTTTTCCTCTTTACCACGTCCTGATGCCCTTCTGTAAACTGGGTTGCACACAATGATGGAACAACGCATGTATCATTATCTAAGATGTGGCCAGGGATCCAAAACTGCTTCACCGTGAGCTGCAGTTGTCCACTATCACCGGCATGGTGTGACAGCCCCGGCGAACACGTAGCTTGCAGAAATCCAAGAATGATGAGGCACCCTCAACATCGGCCCCGGTCTCCTACTCTTCCTTTACCCAATGATTTGAACTAACGGGCACACGAGCATGCAACGGGGGAGCACGAGGCCAGGGATTCAACGCGAGTTGCACCATGTAGCAATTAACTTCAAAATCTACAAAAAAAAAGTTTGAATCAGCACAAGACTTTCTACATGGAGACAACTAGCTTTGTTGAATTTGCCTTCCAGGTAAGAATATGCTCGATGTGAAGTTTTGTTTAAAGTCAACTTTTGTAACAATTTTACCAAATTGATAGGAATGTATATCAACGTCTAGAAAGATATGTATGACATTTTTCTCTCTAGAAAGAGGGTGTAACCCAGACTCTACATCAACTGATACACAACCATCTCTCACTTCAAAGTGTCAAGTCGAACATAAAGTCATACAAAAATCGCCGTACACCTACATCCTCACCTTAATCCGTAGTGTAACTTATTTGTGTGTGTGTGGGGGGGGGGCACTTTCTTCTAGGTTTTTGGACATATGATGATGATTGTTATTGAAATTCTAGTACTGTGTGCATGTTGAATTTTATTTTTAGAAATACTAACATGGTGATGGATGAGTTTATAAGGGATATACAAGGAGATATCTCATGGTGTATACTTGTTGCTGGTGATGTGGTGTTAGTCTATGATATTCGAATGGGGGTTAATAAAAAGTTAGAGCTATGGAGACAAACTTTGGAATTGGAAGGTTTTAGCTTTAGTATAAGTAAAACTGAGTACACGAGGTGTGGTTTCAGTGCTAGGCACAAGGCCTTGATGGGCAGGTGGTACCTCAGAGGGACAACTTTTGATGTTTGGGAGCGATGCTGCAGATGGTTGGTGATATCGATGAAGATGTGGGCCGTAGAATCAAAGCCGGATGGATCTGGTGGTGCCTAACTTCTGCCGCTCTCTTTGAAAAGAGGGTGCTACTAAAGCTAAAGGTCAGGTTCCGTAGGACGACTACTCGACCGACAATGTTGTATGGCACTGAGTGTTGCTAGACTAAAAGGCGACATGTTCAACAGTTAGGCGTAGCACAAATGCACATATTGGGATGAATATGTGACCATATAGGAAAGTATCAGGTCTGGAAGGATGATATACGTGATAAAATTAGGGTAGCAGCAAGGAAGAGAAACTTACCCAACAATGCCTGCTATGGTTTGCGCATATACAATGCAGGCCTCTAGGCGCAGTGCATAGCGGAAGGTTAAAGCGTATTGTTAATGTCAAGAGAAGACGGGTATACCAAACTTGATATGGGAAGAGTTAGTAATGACATATGTGGAGGACCGAAATATCACCAAAGAACCAGCCATGGACAAGGGTGCATGTAAATTAGCTATTGACATGGTGTTCACCACACTTTTTTTCCTTTTGATGCCTCATGCAATTTTTGTTACACCACCTCGCCCCACTCGGACTAAGTCGTTCACATTGTCTCCTTGCTTCTCAGTCCACCCTTTTAACCTGTTTCACTCCATTTTTTTCTGTTCAGTAGTGTCGCTCAGATTTTCTCTCTCACCCCTATACCACGTTATACCTTTTTCTCTCTCCTCGTACATCAAACTGAAACACTAGGTTTCTCTAAAAGACATGTAAAATTGGGATGAAATTCTTCACTGAATTATTACAGTTATTACATAATTCAAATTTTGTGTGTGTGGTTTAAACTTGAACTAATGTATCAGGTTTCTCTTAAACCATATGCTAGTTTATTTTAAAATCTTACCACATTAGCAACATACTTATTCCTAATTTACTATATTTGTTTTAATATATTTTGTTCTGTTCAAAGTTTGAACCCAAAACTTGAACTTGAAATCAAAACATCAAGTTTATCTCAAAACCATATGTCAAATTTAGCTAAAATTTAACTAGATTCACCACTTAATTATTTCAGGTTTACTATATCTCCATTTTATCTTTACAATGTTTATTCAGTTTTCTATTACTACATAGAAAATAGATGACATGGCGAAGAAGGTCGAGAAAAAAAAATCTAATGTGGCAGTATTGACTAGCACAAAACCGGAATCAAACATGTAAAAAACAGTTTGGAGAAAGAGGAGGGTATTTTGAACATTTTAAGAGTTTCTGAGGTAAACTGAACTAAGTCAAAGTTCATGGTTCTCATGCGAACTCTTGGGAAAAAAAATCCAGGGAGGGCGTAAATGGACTTCTATTTTATTCAAATGGCACAAAATGGACATGCAAAAAAAGGGACTGTTATTCTTTCCGCAATTAAGAGCAAATAGAAAAGTATTTTATTAGATGAAAGTATAACTTTGACCTGTTATTCAAAAAAAGAAGCTCGAGTAGTATCTAATAAGGTCGTGGAAACTGACTAATTGCTCCTCACAAACGTATGGCTAATTGTTTAATTAGAGTAACTACTAAAGAAGTATCGCCACTTGGCAACGGGAGATGCATTGATGAAACACTATCATGTCGGCGAGAGCATGCAAGACAGTAAACATGAAAGGATTTATGCATGCTTTTTCCTCTTTACCACGCCCTGATGCCTTTCTTTAAACTGGGTTGCACACAATGATGGAACAACGCATGTATCATTATCTAAGATGTGGCCAGGGATCCAAAACTGCTTCACCGTGAACTGCAGTTGTCCACTATCACCGGCATGGTGTGACAGCCTCGGCGAACACGTAGCTTGCAGAAATCCAAGAATGACAACATCGCCCCCGGTCTCCTACTCTTCCTTTACCCAATGATTTGAACTAACGGGCACACGAGCATGCAACGGGGGAGCACGAGGTCACGTAGCAGTGCAAAGTTGGTGCCCTTAGCAAGGCCCAGCTGCATGAGCATACAATCTAGCATGTCCTCTCCCTCGGCCACGCTCCACCATCTAGTTATAGCACAAGACACATGCTTCGATATGGACCAAACGCTACATGCAATGAACAAGGGTTGGACTCACAAAACTTCATGTTGTTGATTTGGGACATGGGATATAATACTGCGCATCATAAGACAGCCAAACACCCATCCACCACACCACATTGAGTAGTCACCCACGGTCACGCGTAGGCCCCTCCAATTTGCTGAGACACCTCTTGCAGATTCGTATTTGGCACCATCGACGACCCCGCATGTCTTCCCTCCGATCTGAGCCGTCGAGGCGCAGGCAGGCAGGTCGCAGTTCGAGTTGAACTGCAAGCAAGTGGAAGGCGTCACGCCGTATGTGCCGCTGGACTGGATGGATTTGCTTGGACAGACCCCTATATAAAACAGGCAGGCGGGCAGGGAGGAGGATGTATTTTCGATTCGTTGGAGATGATGCGCACGCACGTACACAACACGAAGCAGGCAGGTGGATCGATTCCTTCTAACAACAAACACGTAAACAACTCGATGGTTCGATCGATCATTACGCCGGCTAGCTTGATACATGAGCACCAAACGCCGAGGCCTTTCACATACGGTTTGCATGCGTGGAGTTTGATTTGGGTCAGATGGATATCGTACGAAAGAAGAGATAACAATCAATCTTTATGATTTACATAAAATCAACGGATATAAAACGGTGACGTATGGAGAACTATGAAAGCCTCCATCCTTTATTATTAGGTAAAGATGTAGTCTCCGTCAGGAATATGTGCAAGCCACGATATAATGCACATTTTTTAAACTTATGTCAACACGTATATATGGGGCAAATTATTGCCATTAATCTTTAGTCCCTTGGACTTGCATTGTTTAAATTAGCCACTTGGACATTGACCATCCAATGAAGAAAAAGCTGAAGCTTGTATTCGAGAGGGAGAAAGTGCTGGACCAATAAGATCCAACTGTGTGACACTACTGGTTATAACGAAAATAATAATAACTGGTGATCGATGAAAGTGTGGACGATGATAGCACGTTGGAGGTTCCATTAGTGGTATTCTATCCCGTTTTGTATCTTGATCCATTGAAAACTTGCCCACTGGGACAAAAAGATGTTGGAAGTCTAAAGCTAGTTTGCCAGAATACAACTACAACCGCCTAACTTTGATGCCACTACTTTGCACGTTGGTGAGGTCGCCTAGTCAACATCCATCCAAGAATGAACTCTGGTGCCAATTGGCATTATGTTAAATTTTGTGGAAGGTGTCACACGTACAGATATACAATAAGATTTTTTTTAACCCACTTGTCATTTCTGGGTCACAATTCTGTAGGTCTTCCTCTAACCGCTCTCAGTGTTGAATTTGAGGGCTTGCCGAGGTGATCGCACATTCCAACCTCCAAAGGGACAGAGATGTGCTACCTTTTCTGCTCTAGTAGTAACGACTACTAGGGAAAAGCCTACCACTAGCATGGATTAAACTAGTCTTAGCGCGGGTGCACACGCTACTACTAGGATGCTACAGCTAACTAGGTAGTAGTAGCGCGGGTGCCACCCCATGCTACTACTACTACTACGTGTGTTAGTGGTAGCACAGGTGCCCACCCGCGCTACTACTAATTATCTGTAGCGCGTGTCCGTGACTCGCACTACTATTATTAATTTTAAAAAGAAGAAAACAAATATCAATCCAATGTGTGTTGTCAATGATGGAAATTGTTCGATCCAGTGACGACAGGGGCCGCCGAAGGCGCGGACAGGCAGCGGCATATTAGATCCGGCGGCGGCTACTCGAGAGGGACCTGATCCAGGGCAGAGCAAGGCGGCGGTGTGGAGGTCCTCTTTGCGGCCGAGGCAGAGAGCTCCTGGTCGTCCATGACAATGACCTGCACACGCATGGACATGGGAGGATGATTAAACCAGAAAGAGAACGGGTAAAAGAGAAACGAGGAAGAGGGGAAGGAGACGGGGGGAGCCCGGGGCTGGTCGCCGGTGGCGGGGTTCTTCGGCGTGGTAGCATGGAGGCGTGGGGAAGACCGGCGAGCTCCTGGACACCACCGGCACGAGGTGGCGGCCTCGTTGGGCTCCATGGAGGAGGAGGCGAGCATGAGCACGAGTGCCATAGGGGAGCCTATGGAGAGAGGATGGACTCGGGGGAGGAGATGGAGATTTCAGGCCTGTTAAATATCCCTGTACTTAGTAGCAGCGTGTGGTTTATACCCCCCTCCCACACTAGCACTATGGTCTGTCCCGGGGGCCATGGTGCACACCACTTAGTAGCAACGCGTGGTTTATACCCTGCGAGCAATGCTACACGTACAAACGTTTACATGCTTTTACAGGGTGGGTTAACCTTGATTGGTCAATAGGTGAGCGGGGCGGCCCACCCCCCTTAAAATCAGGGGGGTGGAGGTTTGTGATTGGTTGTTAGATAAAAAGTGCGTGTAAAAGCTTGTAAGTCTTTGTATGTCTAGCATTTTTGATACCCTGCTCTACTACTACCAACTTAGTAAAAACACGGATTTTATACCCCACACTACTGCTATCAACTTAGTAGCAACGCGGGGTCTATACCCCACGATACTACTAATTAGCAGTAGCGCTGCCGTGTTACCCCGTGCCACAAGTAAGCATCAACCTATAAGATATTTCCTAGTAGTGAACTCGCAAGACCGGTTCGCAAGGTCAGGAGTGGTCGCGGCAAGGAAGCTAGAAACCAATTTCTCAAACGCCACTAACTCAGATGACAAGGCACCAGTGTTTATAGGATGGAAATGCTGGCAATTATTATTATGTTCTTGTTGGATGTTTGCACTAGTGCTGCCTCAAATAGGATGTCTCGACTTGCACGTCACAATTTTTTTTGCGAATTGAATTATTTTCTATTTTTAATTATTTATTTATTGAAATTAAATGTTTGTTTAAATAATCTTTGTAATAATGTTGTAGAATTGCTTGATATTAATGCTAGTCATACATTTTATATGCAAATATATACTCTTTTCGTAAACTAATATAAGAGCGTTTAGATCGACTTTAGTAATCTAAATGCTCTTATATTAGTTTACAGATGTAATAGAAGGGAAAATATTGAGGTTGCCGTCTTGGTGACAGTGTTTGTAAAAAGCCTGCTTGACCCAAAAAAAATGGAGTGCAAAGGTGTTTTGCAGGTTGTAGGTAAGACAAATCTGCTAGAGTTACTCTAGACCAGCCGTCCCATTATTTAAATCTCCCTAAGGTTGTCCCTAGAGCTCATAAAACTGAATTTTGTACTGCATTGAAGACACACTTTGTGTGCATGAACTCTTTGGTCAGTTCTTGCCTATGCAAAACTAATGTATTGAGATGTCGTCTATGTATACTAATAATCCCTGAAAAAGCCTTTTGCCCCACTTTATTATTAAAGCAACGACCAAGGTTCATACACCATGCAAGCACAAGTCTGGAAAACGAGGCGAAAAAGCAGTTATCCGCTGAGGGCATAACACAAACATGCCCAAACGAAGGAAATAACAGATACAAGGCGCCAGGAGGCCGAGTCGCCAAGGGCTAGGAAGGTGACGAAAGCTATGGCTGACCAGCTCTAGACTGTCTAACATATCAACCAACAAGCTCATGTCTCACCACCTAGATAGCTTCCACCACGGCTGCATATAAACCAATACTTTAAATCCAGAGTTACTAGCATGCTGTAAAAGGATCTTTTTGATAATCACACAATTTAAAGTCATCCACAAGGTTCAGGCCATCGTGGCAAAAACTGACCAAAGGAGTCGTCTCCTCCTTGCTTTACAGTATATTGGAATGCCACAAATTCACCTAGGTCCGATGCCTGACACAACTCCACATCAAGCGAGCGGCAGAGCACTGAAAGAGAATTTGTGTCCGAGACTCAAGCACCACATAAAAAGGACAAATGTATCAGGCCCATTCAGTTTTGCCACCTTGGGGCCCGAAGGGAGTCGCTTTGGGATAAGTTGCCAATCAAAGGTCTTTGATTTTAAGTTGTCCAAGAAGATGAGATTCAGGAAAAGGGTCATTGACCGATAAAGATGTTGGTAGGCCGGCCGAGAAGAGGTGCAACGACACATGTCGTAGTTTCCTCAGGTCTATGTGTGTGTGCGAGAACTAGATGTTCCAACTCCCATTACAGATAGTCGAGGCCACTATGAGTAATGGGCCAGATCAAGTCGAAAATAACACGGGAAACTCATCCTTAAGTGACTGCCTCCCAAGGCATGGGTTGTGCCACAAGATAAGACCCTCTCCATCACCTATGAAGACACTAGTACTCGCACGGATCTCGTGCTTAATCCCTTGGATAGAACTCTATAACAAAGAGGCCCCACTGCGGTAGGAGGGGCTCTGCCTCCAAATATTTAGCATTTATAAGATGCATCCATAGCCCACCTTCATCCCTCAGAATCTTCCACACCTGGGGATCACATTTAAGCATTAAAGTAATATTCATACGCTGAGAGTCGAGAATACCATGAATCGGCTGGTCCTATGGAGTCGCTCATAGACACACTATGTAGGTGATAGAGAAATAGGCCAGTTTGCAGTTGAGATTGTCTACAATCCACTGTTGCTCTTTAGGCGGGTAGCCCATGACAACTTCACTCAAATAGATTACTGTTAAATATCGACCATTAAGATATCATGATTTTATTGTTAAACTCTACTGCTTGTTTCATATCAATTTAGTTAATATTAATAGATTAGTTTAGCGATCTACGCACATGTAATGCTTTCTACACATCCACACACGCCTAATAGTTCTCCAGTCCCAAAGGGGCGTGGGAACCAGCTCCAAGCAAAGTACCATCAAAGAGCCATACGCTAGAAGAGTGGTGGCTCTGGCTACCTAGTTTTTCGACAAAGAGCATATATTAATATCGCGGAGATACCAATTACACCCAGCCACTGCAACAACGCAATGCCCTAGCGACATTACGGATGCACACAGCCAAAAAAAGAAAGAAGAATTACGAAAAAGAAAAGTCCTGCTGCAATGATCTATTCCCTGAAACAGTAGCACTAACACCACCAAGACAGCACCAAAAGTCCAGCTTCTCCAAAAGCGACGCCTCCAATAAGGGAACAGTGCACAAACACCGTCATCGCCCGATCATCGATCTTAGGTTTTCACCCTGAAGAAAGTCCTCACTCTCAAAAACAATGCCTTCAACAAGGCCATTGCCAGGCACAACCACTTAAGGCCAGACCTTGGATTTTCATCCTGAAAGAAAGACTTTGGACTTCTCCTGTGCAGTCGCCCCCACTAGCATGCCGCTGCTCCAAGTCACAAATCACCAAGCCAATTCCTCATCGCCACAGAGACTCGAATCACCATCGCTAGTCCTCAGATCTCAGCTTCCATGACCTTCTCCGCCAGCTGACTTCACCATGGAACGAGAAAGCATACCCCATGATGGTAACAGCCAGCAGAGCTTCGCAGCGCTCCCTCTGAAACCAAACGGTCAGAGAAAAACACGGGTGCGCACGACCGAATCCCACCCGATCCAGCAATCTCCCGGCATGAATCGCCCAAGGGAGTTCCCGGCGGAGCCTTCCGGAACACGACACTGCAGCCTGATCGATGTGGACATGCATCCGGTCGATCAAAATCTCGGCGCGAGTAGGAACCCTAGGACCGCCGCCGGAGGAGATCGGATCAGGGCCGGGGGCCCCAGATCCACCGCCGTCAGCCCCCAAGACCGGCCCCCAGATCCCCCAAGGTGAGCCAGGAGATCCGGTGCCATCCACCTCCTTGCCGCCTAGAGATCGGGGCCGAAGCCGCCGCCCCTCCAAGGCGCAGACCACCGCGCCGATCCGCCACACCGCAGCTGCTCCAGGCGCGCCGGAGGAGCCACCACGTCATGGTTCCCGGCCGCACCACACCCCGACTCGAAGAAGTCGGCCCGCGCCGATCCATCGCGTGAGGGGACGAGGATGCCTCCCCCGCCGCCGGCGACAACCCGGCTTTGCCCGGCCACGCCCTGGGGCGGCGGGGGAGGAGAGGGAGAGGTGGGGCCTCCTTAGATGTTGCATAGGAATGCATAGGATTTTGCATGGAAAGCTGGAGACACAGGCGCAGTCTTCATTTGCAATGACTGATAATACACGTGTCCACCGTAGTGGAAGAATTTGATTACTTAGTACTTGCCTTTTCTCAATGTAACCATAAATTAATATAAGGACTTGAGTACAATACAATGAAAATGTTCTTAGAATCAAGGGAGAGAACCCATGCTTCTAAGTAATACAAGGAGTTGAATACAATGCAATAAAAATGTCTCAGAATCAAGGGAGAGAACCCATGATTCTACCACAACAGAAAAATAAAATTAACATAGCACACTGATAGTTTCCTATCTTATTTGTTCATGCCAATGAGCGCATCAACTGGGGAAAACGGCTTATGGCCTGCTACGAGACTTGCTTAGTAACAGAAGGCGCTCTGCCACCTCTATCATTGATGGTCTTTTATCCACATCATCATTAAGACATTCCACAGCGATTCTTGCCATACTATCAAGAATTTGCAAATCACTTTTTGCCACAAATTCCATGTCGAACAACTCAGTTGCCATCTTCTCGTCTCTATGGGCTTTAAGGAAATTCCTTACCAACCTATCATTGTCAGAATGTGTGGCCTTTTTCCTACTTATAATTTCCAAAATCACGACCCCAAAACTGTAGACATCACTTCTTTCCGTGAGTAGTCCTGTTGCCTTATATACTGGATCCATATAACTCTTGTCACCAATGATTGCATCTGTGTGTTGTTTGTCTCTTGCAAGCAATCTTGATATACCAAAGTCTGAGATCTTTGGCATGAAGTTGTCATCCAAGAGTATATTTGCCGGCTTAACATCACCATGTAGAATTTTGTTATTTGTTTTTGAGTGCATATAAGCTAGACCATCTGCAGACTGTGCAGCAATACTCACACGCACATCCAAGTTGAGAGGCACTATCTTGTTGTTGCTGTGCAAAATATCTTCGAGGTTACCTTTGGTGATAAACTCATAAACAAGCATCGGGATATCAACTTCTAGGCAACAACCTATGAGCCTGACGATGTTCTTGTGGATGATTTGAGATTGGATGATAACTTCATTAGCAAATTGTTCATTCTCTAGCACACTACCACTGATCGGTTTCTTCACTGCAACCACTTTATTATCAAGAACTCCCTTGTAAACTTCACCAAAGCAACCTTTTCCAATTAAATTGCTACTCTTTAAAATTTCTTTAAGATCTTCCTTTTTGAAAAGCTTTATCGTTTTTGCCTTCTCTAATATAGGGCCGCCATTCTTTTCATAAAATTCCCTCATTTTCTTTTTCTCTTGACGAAGAAGAATGAAGAATAACAAACTCGCAGTGACAATGAAACAACCTATTACACCTGCATGGACAAAAAAACAAGTTTACTTTTTTTCTGACATAAAATATATTTTGCTAGAGCTTTTTATTTTTAAGCTAGCGTCTAAGCTCTTGCCATGGGTGACTGATGACAACACCAGAAACTAGCAGTACGTTGGAAGTATTAAGTAATTACCCATGCATATAGATAATGGCATTAGAATTGTGTTTTCGCTATTTTTAATATAAGTCCAATACATTTTTCCTCTAGATGCGTAGTTCCTGACTTGATCAACACAGTGCCAAAATACTAAAAGTATGCACTTGTGTGAGGAGACGATAAACTTTTCTCAAAGTGGTCTGTGTCATATATTTTCAATAGCGCAAGTCCAACAATGATTTGAGTGTGTATATGGTTTGTTTATTATTATCCCTTTTCTGGTGATTCAATAATAACATTTAAAGGATGTCTTCCTTTGGTGGCTGATGATTCGTCATGGCGCAAAAGTTATACATGCTTAGGAAGAATTCATTTGAACTAACTCTGTCACTTGGCTCACATGGAAACAATTATTGGTGACATTGTTCCATATTTGATGGTTTTTAAACCATCCGACTTGCTACATTTTCGGCAATGATTGTAAAAAGATAAACATGGCATGTCATATACTACATCCGTCCTATATTAAGTGTCGCTTAAATGGATGTATCTAGATACATCCATTTGAGCGACAGTTAATATGTGATGGAGCGAGTATTATAGAATGAGATTTATATAGCATTGTGTATATATAGCTAGGGGAGTTCCAGTAGTATGAGAATTATACCATCCAACAGGCTTAATGTGGCCACACGTGAAGAATCATTCTTACTTATTAGAAATAAATATAATAGAAACAAAATTATGTATGACCTAGTTTGATTTGAACCTTGATCACCTTCAACACATATGCTGATATGACAAATTTTATGTTTTACATAGAACTATAGGTTTTGTTAACTTTGGATACTGGTGCTCAAAATCCAGGCCCCGCCGCCATTAGAAATACCACTTCCGAAATGCAGTCTACCATGATAAAGGATTAGATGAACCTATATGATAATTTTTCTGAAAACAATAGGGTTGCTAGGAACGAAGCAGGTTTCCTTATTCTTATTTCGAGTTATCTTTACTTACCCAATCAAACTTAAAATGTAACATGTGTGCCAAAAGAAAACCTTAAAACACAATCTATATAGCGAAAGACTGTAATTGAATAGTGATGTTAGAGCTTACCCACAACCATCTTTGCTACTAGGGGGAATACGTCTTGGCAGGTTCCTGCTTTCCCATCACCTTTCATTCCGGGTTTGCATGGACAGTCATAGCCTAAAGGCCTGTTCTTGCATATCCCATCGCTAGAGCAAGGATACAAGTGAGGGAGCTCGCATTCGTCGATGTCTGAACGGAAAAAAGAAAGTGGTTTCAGTTGTGGATGCACAAGCTAACATGCATGTATCTATTTACTAGATGAACAGTGCGTCTATTTACACGTACCTTGGCATCCATCAGGGATGTAAGGGTTACCCTCGTAGTGCTCCAAGCACTTGCAGACGTAGCCGTTGGTCACGTCGGCACAAGAGCTGTTGCCGCTGACGCACGCGTAGTCCGGTGGCGACTGCTGGCCTTTCACCGGACATTTGGCGTTCCTGATGGCGAAATCGATGACGTAGGGCACGCCCCTGGGGAATTTGTTAATGATGTTGCCGTAGAGGTCCGTGGTAGAGAAGTTGTACCATGAATTCTCCACCACCATGGCGAAGGAGCACGGACTGGTTTCCCACAATGAGTATGAGTTGATCCTCGGGGGCACCACTACTGAAACACCGGTTAGCGGGATCGCTTCTGGCAAGGAGGCCAGACAGCAGCCCCGCCCGGAGCACGACCCGTTGGAGGCCTGCTGCAGGTCCCCCATGAGGTCTGAAGAGCAGGAGGCGAGCGGGTCGTCCTTGGGACCCAAGGTGTTGAACTTGAAGACCATAGGTTGGACTTCCACGCCGACGCCGACGAGGACATTGCGTTTCAGCGACACCAGCAACGCGCCCGTCGGCCCGTCCATCTCATACGCCAATGTGGTAAAGGTACTCCTCAAGATCACTTCGGTGGCACCGGCCTACCATCGAATAATTGCCTGAGCTCTTCGTGTCAGAGTAGTAGGCGACGGTGGTCAACTGGGCTGATCCTCTCGAGCGGGAAGGAAGGAATGCGCGAGGGGGGTCGAAGGAGTCGTCGCAGATAACCTCGAACCCCTTGTCGAGGAAGCAGCCGGGCTTCATGCCGAATGGGAAGGGGATGCTGACGTTGCCGCACTTGTCGGGGCAACCCGCAAGTGTGATTGGCAGCTTATGTTGCTCAGCAATGGCTGGCTGGACCAAGAGAGTCGACGCTGCAATGAGCAAATGGAATAGAACATGGTGCGAGAGTGTGATCATGGTGCACACGCGTTTCCCTACCTCTGTGGTGTGGATGCAAAAGCTTGCACACGCGTGCTTTATATAGAGCATCCATTCCACACCGTGTGCTTTGTAAATTGCACCTTGCCCTACATATTTATACATGCATTTCACAATACCCCAGGGTTCAGAAGCTCTGCATATGTTTGTTTTATTTCGTTGCGATTTTGATTTGAACCCAGTTGAAGTATTCCCTATTCCCGGAAACGGGGTTGACTTAAATTTGCCGTAATATGGGGGTAATGTGCAAAATGGACAGTTGTTAGATGGTTTAAAAAAGGGAAATGTGCTTTGGTTTTCATAAAGACTAAAGTGGATTGCACGATCTAGTGATTATCATCAAATCCTGCAAACAACTTTGGATGAGTGGCAGGATGCAAATAACATAATATGCCAATTGCATAATGCTAGCATAATATGCTTTCCAAAAGGATTGTATTTAATACTAGAACAAGTTGCTGCAATACCAAGATGTGTTAGCAGTTGAGTTCTAACTTCTAAAACTCTTTGTAAAACCCTAGAATCAATATAAGAAGACATGTCGTGTGTATAACATTCGCAAGGAAGATGTGAATCATCCCACAGGCAATCCCGGGTTGGTCTGCTGTACATAGCTACGACCACCGCAGCGAGCCCTACCAAACCTGTCGAGGTCCGCCGTGCCAAGGCCCCTAAGGACCTTCGGGCGGCAATACATCTTCTAGTTCATAAGCGAGTATCCACCTTTGGCAGTCTCGCTATCATCTCCATACCACACGAGCTGATCTTGTCAACTTTGGCACGAGCCCACTCCTCTTTGACATAGTGGTCAAGGAGATCTAGAAGCCATTCGGGTCCGGTATGTATCACCTCCTCCACCAGCTGCATTCATACATCTTACTCACATTGCCCACCATGACCCCAGCAGCGGAGGCAGGAGTAGCCAGCAGGTGCCCCGGCCCTTTAAATGGGGTAGTTTTGATGAATTCTTATTAGATATGGTAAACTGTTCACAAACATCATCCCAGGGCGTATAAATGTAATTTACTCTTAAACAAAATATGGCTTTTCCATATAGAGTCAAAGTCAATGAGACTAGCTGGTCACTCAGAATTATAACTAGTTGTTTGCAAAGAATGGATAACTAAAAAGTTGGTCCACTGGTAGTACAATACTCTTCACAAGGGACATCTCAATTCTTGATTCTCGCGGGAGCCATGCGATCCTTAGTGCTCTGGCAATTTTAGCCGTTAGATGTGTTGCTCCTACTGATCTGAGTCGTACGTTCATTTTCAGCATCTGGGATAAAAGGCATCCCACCGCGGTAGAAAATCCTAGCTGCCGCCTCCTTCTCTCGCGTATCTGCATTTGCGTGTGTTTCCTTTCACTCTGCCGCCTCCTCCTTTTCTCGCGTATCTGCCTTCACGCTTGTTTCATTTCGCTCTGCCGCCACCTTCCTCGTCCTGAAAATTAGTTCACATCTTGTTACATCATATAAAGTAACTTGAACTTTTAAAATGACAAATTAACACAGCACTAGAAACCTTTTCCTGTAAAAAGCGGGGAACTGAATCATAAGCATTATGATGGATACTGTAAAGAAGGAAAAGATCTGGTTCAACCTTTGACATATTCGAGCGGTGGAAAATTGCTAGAACAAGAAAAAAGTGTCTTCCGACTAGTCCCGTTCCGTTGATGCGTCTAGCATCGTCGGTGGGTGTGTGGAGGTGTATGTCCGACGGATCTGTCTTTGGTGGATTTGCTCGGATCTGTTCGTCGTTCGGCTATGTTCTTGTGTCTTCGGGTTGGATCTGTTTGTGTTGTGCAGGGTTGCCAGGGCCGGTCCTGAGATTTGGGGGGCCCTGGATGAAGCTACAATCCGGGGGCCCTTAATATACACTAAAAAATAGCTGCGTGATATAGCGCTTTAAGAATTGTCTCGCCAATTAAATCGGTATGCAAAGTCTAGCTAATCGCACGCTATAGCACTTATTTTAAGGACTGCGCTATTTTGCTATAACATGCTATTTTTTTCCTTGCATAATATGCAGACAAGACATGAATTAGTAAAGAGATATCATAGTCCAAGGGCGATATGTACGGTTTTGAGATTTTTCGGTTACAAATCATAACCGTAGTTGTCCTATTATCATAGTCCAAGGGAGTATAAGGTACTGATCCTACAATACTGCAAAATGACAGCAATTCAACTGAATCAATCATGTCGCCTCACGCAGGGGTCTAAGATGAAGGTGGCTAGTCAGAATATATAGTATTGAGAATATTGATTATTAGGAAAGATGAGATAGACTAGGATTTGTTCTGCCTTGTCTTGTACTTCAAGTCGATCATTGTACTCCTATGTATATACCCACGAGGCTCAAGCAATACAACAACTATTCCACCAATTTCCTCTCTCCCTTCTAACATGGTATCTATCGCAAGTCGATCCTAAACCCTAGCCGCCATCGCTTCCGCAGCCGCGTGCCGCCCCCGGGGCGATCGGCCTCCATGACCGCCGCCGGGGGCTGCGCCGCCCGTACCTAGGGTTCGTCCGCCGGTCGTGTTGGCCGGCTGCCCTAGAGAGTCTTTTTCCCGAGCCCTTGCTCCGGTTTTTTTCGCTCTCTCACCGGTCGTTTTGATCGGATTTTTCTTTTTGGTTTTCCGATCTAACCTAGATCGGTTTGCGTCGCCGCCGCCGTCGTCGACCTCACGCGTCTCTACTCCGACTTCGGCAGCGACTGGCCGGCTACTTCACCGACCCGCTGGCCTCGCGCGACAGGCGGCCCGTCAACGCCGTCGTCAGCGCGCCGGCCCGCCCGTCGCCCTGCGCCGGCCATCACCGCCCTGCTCCGACCGGGACACCTGCATCGCCCACCCGGCAGCCTCGCGCCATGCGGCGGCCAATCATAGTCGTCGTTCGCGCGCCGGTCGGCTTATCTATCCACACCACCCGCCTCCGTCTTGTCTGCACGGCGACCCTGCGGTCTACCTCGCCGGCCTCGTCTTCGGCGGCGTCAGGCTCGTCGACTGTCTCAGCTCGGGCGCCGCTACTACATTGCTCGGTCAGGCCTCACTGCCCGGGCGCCGGCGCTGGTTGGCAGCCCGGGTGCCGGTCGCACGACGTCCGACTCCATCCGTCCTCGCCGGCTTCATCTCGGACTCCGCCGCCACCCCGTCTTCACCGAGTGGCGTCCCCGACCTCGCGCGCGGTCGGATTGATCACCTGCCCGCCGCCGCGATCCGCCACATCTACGCGGGCGACCGACCGGGCCCGTCGGTTGCGCGCGCCTCCGCAGGTCCCGTGAAGATCGTCCTGAGTACTGCACGCCTCTCCGCCGATCGAGCATCAGGATGCCGTTGCGTCGCCCCGTCGGGCCGCAGCGCCGTCGCCCCGTGGTTCTCCTCGCAGCTGCATCGACTCGTGCTTCGCCGCTGCGTCGCCCCTTCGGGCCGTAGCACTGCGATACGCAATCCCCGCCGTCGCCCCGACCCGCCTGCCGCCGCTGCGTCGTCCCTTCGGGCCGTAGCGCTGCGGCCCGCGGTCCACTCCGCCGTCACCGCGCGTCGACTTCTCGTGGTATGCGCCGCGCCATCTTCCTTGGCGCGGGAACGTCACCGTTCGCGCCGGTCTTCTTCATGCTGTCAGGGTTCTTCGCCTACTTCGAGCACAGCCGCCGCACTCCTAACCTAGTCGCCGCCGCCGCTCTGCTTTGGCCGCTGCCGCCGCTACCTTCGTAGCCGCCGCCGTCGCCCGTCCACCCCCTTCGTCTTCGTCCAAGCACCAGCCCGTCGCCAGCATCACCGTCATCTACCCCGACCACTTCGTCTACTCCGACCACCGTTGGTGACATCGGCCGTACGCCGATGGACGCCGCAACCGTCATCGAGTTCTTCTCTACTGGCCCCTCCGACTTCTCCGACATGGCGTACAACTCGTGCAGGTCCCTCGTCTACGCATGCCCGGTGCTGGCAACACCGATGCGTGCCTTCATCCACGACGTGTCCCCAGGCCTGGCAAGCCTGGTCGGCGCTTCGTCAACTTCGTCTTCATCCGCCTACGCATGCCCGGTGCTGGCAACATCGGTGCGTGCCTTCGTCGACGATGTGTCCCCGGCTCCACGGCGACTTCCTCGACACCGTCTACCCCGACTCGACATCGACCACGACATTCTTCGCACGGCAACCACGACAACGGCTACACCACCTACTCTCTCGGCTACCTTGACAAACGGCACAAAGGGCTACCGCCTTGCTTGAGCAACCTTGTTGGCTTCCACTCCAGCCACGACTTCCGCGATGCAACGACCGTCACGACTGTGGGGGGTGTCCGTCGGCTTGGCTTCGGATTCTTCTTCAGTCTCATCGTCTGTGTCGCTACCGTTGTGACTGCGGGGGATGTTGAGTATATTGATTATTAGGAAAGACAAGATAGACTAGGATTTGTTCTGCCTTGTCTTGTACTCCAAGTCGATCATTGTACTCCTATATATATGCCCACGAGGCTCAAGCAATACAACAACTATTCCACCAATTCCCTATCTCCCTTCTAACATATAGTAGCTAAGTAATGATAGAAAATCGTGTAAAGAAGGATAATCGTGGGCTTTCTTATGGTGTTTCTAGAAATAAAAAACAAGCCTGCAGCCAATCAACTGAGAAGAACATACGTAGATCAATCAAACAGATAAACATGGCATACGTATATATACCTGGTCGTCATACTCATATAACCCTAGTTTGCTCCGCCCGAACGCTGTCGCTGGCTCCCCGTCGCATATGTCGCTCTACCAATCCATATTGTGCCGCCGCCGCCGCCTACCCACATGTTGGGAGGTCGCGGCGATCGGGCAATCAGCCAAGAGCGAGATGAAAAGGTAACTGATCAGATGCATCATGCTCGCTCCGATCAGATGCATCATGCTCGCTCCTATGTAGCCGACTGTTGAGTCCTAGACTCCTAGTCGTACCAAAACGATCACTACTACCTCTTTTTTTACATGAAACAAATCGAAAAAATTAAGGATGGAAACAAATCAACTTTATTTAGCAAAGGAAACAAATCAACTAATTAAGGGCTACCCCGGAGTCTCTGATACAAATTGACTGGGCGGCGAGATGGGTGAAGGATGAAGCTTTGAACAACCTACCTCCACCTTTTGTCTGATGCCACTCGTAATTAATCTGAACCAGTAGTTCATCCCCAACCCCAAGGGACTTGATGCTTAAATATGGCATCGGACTTTACACGAACAGACGGAGTGTCCATGTAATCGTGTACCATGGGTTCGCTCAACTAACCAACCGACCAACTCTTTTTATTTGTCCAAAAAGTAGAAATGTACTTATTAATTATGATCAGAATTGGCCAAAACTTCGAGTGTTGATGACGGACATGTAAACGCACCGCGGGGTTCGTCAATCGTGTAAATCATTATGGGGCCCCAAAATGGTGAGTAATAGTCCACGAAACGGGTCAGAATTGGCCAAAACTTCGAGTGTTGATGACGGACATGTAAACGCACCGCGGGGTTCGTCAATCGTGTAAATCACTATGGGGCCCCAAAACGGTGAGTAATAGTTCACGAAACGGGTCAGAATCGACAAAAACTGCGAGTGTTGATGAACGACACGTAAACGCACCCCTGGGTTCGTAAATCCTGGAAATCACTCCGGGACCCCAAAACAGTGAGTAGTCCACAAAACAAGCCATAATCGGCCAAAACCGCGAGTGTTGATGACCGAAACGTAAACGCACCCGGGGGTTCGTCAATCTTGAAAAGCACTCCGGGACACCAAAACAGTGAGTAATAGTCCATGAAACAGGCCAAAATCGGCCAAAACTGGGAGTGCTGATAACCGACACGTAAGCGCAACTTGGAGTTTCGCAACTATGGAAATCGCTTCAGAAAATCACTCTGGGACACCAAAACAGTGAGTAATAGTCCACGAAACAGGCCAAAATCGGCCAAAACTGGGAGTGCTGATAACCGACACGTGAGCGCAACTTGGAGTTTAGCAACTATGGAAATCGCTTCAGGACCCCAAAACGGTGAGTAATAGTCCACGATACGGGTCAGAATCAGCCAAAACTTCGAGTGTTGATGACCGACACATAAACGCACCCCTGGGTTCGTAAATCCTGGAAATCACTCCGAGACCCCAAAATAGTGAGTGATAGTCCACGAAACGGGTCAGAATCGACAAAAACCACCAGTGTTGATGAACGACACGTAAACGCACCCCTGGATTCGTAAATCCTGGAAATCACTCCGGGACCCCCAAACAGTGAGTAATAATCCACAAAACATGCCAAAATCGGTCAAAACCGCGAGTGTTTATGACCGACAGGTAACGCACCCAGTGGTTCGTCAATTTTGAAAATCACTCCGGGACCCCAAAACAGTGAGTAATAGTCCACGAAAGAGGCCAAAATCGGCCAAAACTGCGAGTGCTGATAACCAACACATAAGCGCACCTTGGGTTTAGCAACTATGGAAATGGTTTTAGGACCCCAAAACGGTGATTAATAGTCCACGAAATGGGTCAGAATCGACAAAAACTGCGAGTGTTGATGAACGACACGTAAACGCACCCCTGGGTTTGCAAGTCCTGGAAATCACTCCGGGACCCCAAAACAGTGAGTAATTGTTCACATAACATGCCAGAATCGGCCAAAACCGCGAATGTTGATGACCGACACGTAAACGCATCCCGGGGTTCGTAAATCTTGAAAATCACTCCGGGACCCCAAAACAGTGAGTAATAGTCCACAAAGAGGCCAAAATCGGCCAAAACTAATAGTGCTGATAACCGACAAGTAAGCGCACATTGGGGTTTAGCAACTATGGAAATCGCTTTAGGACCCCAAAACGGTGAGTAATAGTCCACGAAACGGGTCAAAATTGACCAAAACTTCGAGTGTTGATGATGGACATGTAAACGCACCGCGGGGTTCGTCAATCGTGGAAATCAGTATGGGCCACTTAACGGTGAGTAATAGTCCACGAAATGGGTCATAATCGACAAAAACTGCGAGTGTTGATGAACGACACGTAAACGCACCCCTGGGTTCGTAAATCCTGAAAATCACTCCGGGACCCCAAAACAGTGAGTAGTCCACAAAACATGCCAGAATCGGCCAAAACCGCGAGTGTTGATGAACGACACGTAAACGCACCCCTGGGTTCGTAAATCCTGGAGATCACTCCGGGACCCCAAAACAGTGAGTAGTCCACAAAACATACCAGAATCGGCTAAAACCGTGAGTGTTGATGACCGACACGTAAACGCACCCCGGGGTTCGTCAATCTTGAAAACCACCCCGGGACACCAAAACAGTGAGTACTAGTCCACGAAAGAGGCCAAAATCGGCCAAAACTGCGAGTGCTGGTAACCAACACGTAAGCGCACGTTGGGGTTTAGCAACTACGGAAACTGCTTTAGGACCCCAAAACAGTGAGTAATAGTCCACGAAACGGGTCAGAATTGGCCAAAACTTCGAGTGTTAATGACAGACATGTAAACGCATCGCGGGGTTCGTCAATCATGGAAATCAATATGGGACCCCAAAACGGTGAGTAATAGTCCACGAAAAGGGTCAGAATCGAGAAAAACTACGAGTGTTGATGAACGACACGTACGCACCCCTGGGTTCGCAAGTCCTGGAAATCACTCCGGGACCACAAAACAGTGAGTAATAGTCCACAAAACATACCAGAATCGGCCAAAACCGCGAATGTTGATGACCGACACGTAAAAGCACCCCGTGGTTCGTCAATCTTGAAAGTCACTCCGGGACCCCAAAACAGTGAGTAATAGTCAACGAAAGAGGCCAAAATCGGCCAAAACTGCGAGTGCTGATAACCGACAAGTAAGCGCACATTGGGGTTTAGCAACTATGGAAATCGCTATAGGACCCAAAAACGGTGAGTAATAGTCCACGAAACGGGTCAGAATTGGCCAAAACTTCGAGTGTTGATGACGGACATGTAAACGCACCGCGGGGTTCGTCAATCGTGGAAATCACTATGGGGCCCCAAAACGGTGAGTAATAGTCCACGAAACGGGTCAGAATCGACAAAAACTGCGAGTATTGATGAACGACACGTAAACGCACCCCTGGGTTCGTAAATCCTGGAAATCACTCCGGGACCCCAAAACAGTGAGTAGTCCACAAAACAAGCCATAATCGGCCAAAACCGCGAGTGTTGATGACCGACACGTAAACGCACCCCGGGGTTCGTCAATCTTGAAAATCACTCCGGGACACCAAAACAGTGAGTAATAGTCCACGAAACAGGCCAAAATCGGCCAAAACTGGGAGTGCTGATAACCGACACGTAAGCGCAACTTGGAGTTTCGCAACTATGGAAATCGCTTCGGAAAATCACTCTGGGACACCAAACCAGTGAGTAATAGTTCACGAAACAGGCCAAAATCGGCCAAAACTGGGAGTGCTGATAACCGACACGTGAGCGCAACTTGGAGTTTAGCAACTATGGAAATCGCTTCAGGACCCCAAAACGGTGAGTAATAGTCCACGATACGGGTCAGAATCAGCCAAAACTTCGAGTGTTGATCACCGACACATAAACGCACCCCTGGGTTCGTAAATCCTGGAAATCACTCCGAGACCCCAAAATAGTGAGTGATAGTCCACGAAACGGGTCAGAATCGACAAAAACCACCAGTGTTGATGAACGACACGTAAACGCACCCCTGGATTCGTAAATCCTGGAAATCACTCCGGGACCCCCAAACGGTGAGTAATAATCCACAAAACATGCCAAAATCGTCCAAAACCGCGAGTGTTTATGACCGACAGGTAACGCACCCAGTGGTTCGTCAATTTTGAAAATCACTCCGGGACCCCAAAACAGTGAGTAATAGTCCACGAAAGAGGCCAAAATCGGCCAAAACTGCGAGTGCTGATAACCAACACGTAAGCGCACCTTGGGTTTAGCAACTATGGAAATGGTTTTAGGACCCCAAAACGGTGATTAATAGTCCACGAAACGGTTCAGAATCGACAAAAACTGCGAGTGTTGATGAATGACACGTAAACGCACCCCTGGGTTTGCAAGTCCTGGAAATCACTCCGGGACCCCAAAACAGTGAGTAATAGTTCACAAAACATGCCAGAATCGGCCAAAACCGCGAATGTTGATGACCGACACGTATAGGCACCCCGTGGTTCGTAAATCTTGAAAATCACTCCGGGACCCCAAAACAGTGAGTGATAGTCCACAAAGAGGCCAAAATCGGCCAAAACTAATAGTGCTGATAACCGACAAGTAAGCGCACATTGGGGTTTAGCAACTATGGAAATCGCTTTAGGACCCCAAAACGGTGAGTAATAGTCCACGAAACGGGTCAAAATTGACCAAAACTTCGAGTGTTGATGATGGACATGTAAACGCACCGCGGGGTTCGTCAATCGTGGAAATCAGTATGGGCCACTTAACGGTGAGTAATAGTCCACGAAATGGGTCAGAATCGACAAAAACTGCGAGTGTTGATGAACGACACGTAAACGCACCCCTGGGTTCGTAAATCCTGAAAATCACTCCCGGACCTCAAAACAGTGAGTAGTCCACAAAACATGCCAGAATCGGCCAAAACCGCGAGTGTTGATGAACGACACGTAAACGCACCCCTGGGTTCGTAAATCCTGGAGATCACTCCGGGACCCCAAAACAGTGAGTAGTCCACAAAACATACCAGAATCGGCTAAAACCGCGAGTGTTGATGACCGACACGTAAACGCACCCCGGGGTTCGTCAATCTTGAAAACCACCCCGGGACACCAAAACAGTGAGTACTAGTCCACGAAAGAGGCCAAAATCGGCCAAAACTGCGAGTGCTGGTAACCAACACGTAAGCGCACGTTGGGGTTTAGCAACTACGGAAATCGCTTTAGGACCCCAAAACAGTGAGTAATAGTCCACGAAACGGGTCAGAATTGGCCAAAACTTCGAGTGTTAATGACAGACATGTAAACACATCGCGGGGTTCGTCAATCGTGGAAATCAATATGGGACCCCAAAACGGTGAGTAATAGTCCACGAAAAGGGTCAGAATCGAGAAAAACTACGAGTGTTGATGAACGACACGTACGCACCCCTGGGTTCGCAAGTCCTGGAAATCACTCCGGGACCACAAAACAGTGAGTAATAGTCCACAAAACATACCAGAATCGGCCAAAACCGCGAATGTTGATGACCGACACGTAAAAGCACCCCGTGGTTCGTCAATCTTGAAAATCACTCCGGGACCCCAAAACAGTGAGTAATAGTCCACGAAAGAGGCCAAAATCGGCCAAAACTGCGAGTGCTGATAACCGACAAGTAAGCGCACATTGGGGTTTAGCAACTATGGAAATCGCTATAGGACCCAAAAACGGTGAGTAATAGTCCACGAAGCGGGTCAGAATTGGCCAAAACTTCGAGTGTTGATGACGGACATGTAAACGCACCGCGGGGTTCGTCAATCGTGGAAATCACTATGGGGCCCCAAAACGGTGAGTAATAGTCCACGAAACGGGTCAGAATCGACAAAAACTGCGAGTATTGATGAACGACACGTAAACGCACCCCTGGGTTCGTAAATCCTGGAAATCACTTCGGGACCCCAAAACAGTGAGTAGTCCTTAAAACATGCCAGAATCGGCCAAAACCGCTAGTGTTGATGACCGACACGTAAAGGCACCCCGTGGTTCGTCAATATTGAAAATCACTCCGGGACCCCAAAACAGTGGGTAATAGTCCATGAAAAAGGTCAAAATCGGCCAAAACTGCGGGTGCTGATAACCGACACGTTAGCGCGCATTGGGGTTTAGCAACTATGGAAATCGCTTTACGACCCCAAAATGGTGAGTAATAGTCCACGAAACGAGTCAGAATTGGCCAAAACTTCGAGTGTTGATGACGGACATGTAAACGCACCGCGGGGTTCATCAATCGTGGAAATCACCATGGGGCCCCAAAACGG
>LR738709.1:237801-260871 GCA_902687465.1 Secale cereale | reverse complement strand
GGGGTTCGTCAATCATGAAAATCACTCCGGGACACCAAAACAGTGAGTAATAGTCCACGAAAGAGGCCAAAATCGGCCAAAACTACGAGTGCTGATAACCAACACGTAAGCGCACCTTGGGGTTTAGCAACTATGGAAATCGCTTTAGGACCCCAAAACGGTGAGTAATAGTCCACGAAACGAGTCAGAATTGGCCAAAACTTCGAGGGTTGATGACGGACATGTAAACGCACCGCGGGGTTCGTCAATCGTGCAAATCACTATGTGTCGGTGTACTAAAGTAGGGGTACCTTAGTATCCCGAACTTGTGCACGGGCAGTAGCAGCGTCCCGTGGCAGGGCTTGCCGCACGTCCGCCAAGGCCCACCGAGGTTCCTTTGAAGCCATTCAAGAACAAAGTATCCAAGTTAGAGAAACAAGGCCCCGGCAAGAGGAGCTTGCTGGGAAGGCCACTCAAGGCTCAAGACCACCTCTTCGGTACAAGACCCTGGCAAGAGGAGCTTGCCAGGAAGGCCAAGCATGGCATTTCAAGAAACTTGCCGCGACGCGCCGCGCATCCCGGCAAGGCCCGGAGAGCGACAAGCTTCCGGGCGCGGCAAGGTAACGGCCGCGGCAAAGCGCTTGCCGCGGCGGAATTCCACTATGTGCCCGCGCTCCAGCTCATCCGGCCACGCGTCGCCCTGGGGCCCTTCCAAGGGCACGTGGCGGAAGGCTGTGCAGCCTGGGGTACACGGTGGCGAGCTGCGATGACGAGGCCACCCTCGTGGCGGACGGAGACGCCCTGACGGACACTTTTTGCACTGTTCGGGGTGACGGCGACGGGCATTTAATACCCTTGTCCCCTGCCGTCAGGGTTAGGTACAGAGCACTGTACATACACTGTTCCAACTACCACCATTTTTACATTTCTACCCTCAACTGCGTTGCCACCTGTCGGTGACCCCTTTGACCTATAAAAGGAGGCCCATGCGCAACGTAGAGGGGGTTCCGATCTTTGATCACTCTCACGCTCGGTGTAGCTAGCTAAAAGCACTGTAGTTCTTCTTGCTCCCGAGCCAAGAACGCAATACAAACCAAGGCATGAGTAGGGTTTTACGCCTCTGCGCGGCCCGAACCTGGGTAAACTGCTCGCGTGTTCGCCTCGATCCGCTCTTCGTGCATCCTCCGCTCCCTTGCCGTACCGAAAAGGGGCTCCGGTCCCATAGGTGTTCGTGGGCGATCAGTTTCCCCGACATCTTTGGCGCGCCAGGTAGGGGGAAGCGTCGAGGTTGTGTGAACCCGATCCGGCGTTCACGCGAGCGAAAACTTCAGCAACTTCATCAACTTCATCGACTACATCAACATGCCGCCGAAGAAGAAGGCTTCGGAGGTAGCAGGCCCGTCCGCGTCGATCCCGCCGCCACCGGAGCCAACGGTCGGTGGGGTAGACGCTGGCGGAAGGACGGACGCCGGCGAGGAAACTCATGGCGCCGCCAAGTCGAAGGACAAGACGGACGACCGAGCACATTCCAAGACCTCGGCGTCCGTGCACGCACCGCGCCCCTCTCAGGAGGTGCCGGACCGACAGCGACGTGGTACACAAGGTACCATACGCTTGCTGGGCCAGGGTCAAGCTGGCGGTTCGCGGGACGCTCAAGGCCAACGCGCTGGCACGAGCAAGGCGCGGTCGCCGGGTCGAGACGTTGCTCCTTCTAACGCTGTTAGAAGTCTGAGCATATCTCGCTCCTCGCACCGCTCGCCACCGCTCCCCGCCACTCCAGCATAAGCTCTAGCTCGAGCCCAGCTACTCCTCGAGTTCCCTCCAGCGGCACACAAGGCCGACGACTGGAGGGCCACCATTCAAAGCCTCATCGCCTTCGCCAACAACGACACGCCGCAGCAGCCGACGACGTCGCGGCCGCGGCAAGTTAGCCAGGTGCGGGCTGATGGCGACAAGACCGCCGGGGGTGCAACTACCGTGCACTCCCCGCCCCGGAGGCCGAAATCGCCGAATCGCCGGATCAACATCGACGACGACTCCATGGCGTCGTCGGATCCACGAGCTCGCCGCGATCAATGCCAAGTCCTTGACGACAGACGACAAGAAGACGCTCGAACTCGCATCGAGCGTCGAAGAGAAGCGCAACGACAGTCCGACCAGCGCGCTGGGCCCACTGTCGACATGCACGCGCCCGGAGAACCAGGCGACCTACCGTGCGCGGCGGGTTGTCCTGCGTTCACACGAGAGCTGCGGCAAGTCCAGTGGCCCAGCATGAAGAACTTCAAGCCAGACGTACCCGAGAAGTACGACGGCAAGACTCATCCGTCAGAATTCCTCAGCATCTACACCATCGCGGTGCAGGCTGCCGGGGTACGAGACGAGAAGATACTAGCAAACTACTTCCCGCTCGTGCTCAAGCCAAACGTCAGATCTTGGCTCATGCACTTGCCGGAAAACTCCATTTCTTCTTGGGCCGACCTGTGCCATCAGTTTGTCGGCGCCTTCACGGGCGGCCACAAGCCCCATGGCCAGGAGAGTGATCTTCATATACTCGCCCAGAAGGAAGGAGAGTCCCTGCGAAAGTATATCCAGAGATTCAGCCGCGTCCAGCACAACATCCCAGACGTCCACCCTGCCGCAGTTATCAGCGCGTTCCACCAGAACGTGCGTAACCACAGGATGAGGGAGGAAATGGCGATGTGCAAGATCCGAGACGTCAGTGAGCTTTATGCCCAAACCGACAAGTGCGCACGCGCTGAAGAGGGGAGGAGACTCCCCGGAGAGGATACTGGAGCAGGAGGAACGGATAGTGAGGATGCCGCCCCGGCGAAGAAGAACCGGCGGCGGAACAACAGGAAGAAGAAGAGCAAAGAAGTACTGGTCGTCGAACAGTCCGGCAAGGAGGCTGGCGCCAAGAAAGCCCAGGCTGGTGGCTCCGGCAAGGAAGCTGCCGCCGTGGCGGCCGCCGACAAGCAGGACGGCTCTGACTAGCAGTACTGCAAGATCCACCGCACCAAGGGCCACGATCTCCAGAACTGCAAAAGGGTTGAGTACCTCGTCGAGGAGCAAAAAGCTGAGTACGAGCGACGCGACAAGGAGAAGGCCCAGGGAGGTGGAGGAGAGTCCGGCAAGAAGCGGCCATTCAATGTCCGGGGAGGACGCCGCAGCAAGGCCAAGCAGCGGCAAGGAGATAGACCTCCCCGCGGCCGCGACAAAGACGAAGACGAAGACGACGACGAAGACATGGAGGACGGAGACAACATCGAGCAGGAGTTCCAGAAGGCCACAGAAGTTCTGTGCGTCGATGGAGGTGCCTCTCTGCATACTTCCCACCGCCAACTCAAACAATGGGTGCGGGAAGTTAATGCAGCAGAGCCGCCCGTCGAGTCGCACAAACTTCTGAAGTGGTCCAGCACGCCCATCATCTTCGACATTGAGGACCACCCTGACCGCACAACTGCGGTCGGGTGTTTGCCGATGTTGATTTCACCAACCATCCGCAACCTCAAGGTCACCAAGATGCTGGTTGACGGCGGGGCCGGCCTGAACCTGATCTCCTCTGCTGTGGTTCGGAAACTACAGATCCCCGACAGCGAGCTCGAGGAAACCGGCACATTCCAAGGGATCAACCCGGGAAGGAGCAAGCCGAAGGGGAAGATCACACTGCCAGTGACTTTTGGCGGAGAGCTGAACTTCAGGACCGAGAGGATCACCTTTGACATTGCCGATATCCCATTGCCTTACAATGGGATACTTGGCCGTCCAGCGCTCGCCAAGTTCATGGCAGCCTCCCATTATGCCAACAACATGCTCAAGATGCCAGGCCCGATAAGCGTCATCTCTGTCCCCGGTGACAAGAAGGACGCGCTTATCTGTGCCGACAAGATCTACCGGGACGCAGCAGCCGCAACGGACAGCAAGACACTTGCCGCTGAAGCTCCCGGGGGGAAGAACAAGACCAAGTCCGGCAAGAGCTCTGGGGCCCACTCCGGCAAGCGCACCTCTTCGGAGTGCTGCGCTGCCGTCGAGGACGCACCATCGAGCTCCACCGGCAAGTGCAAGAAGGGAATGGCAGCTCCGCCTGCAACCAAGAAGGTGTCCGCCAAGGAGGACGGCACTGGCGGTACTTTCACCATCAGTGCCACGCTCGATCCTAAATAGGAAAGCGTGCTCGTCGCTTTCCTGCGAGCGAATGTCGACGTGTTTGCATGGCAACCGTCCGACATCCCCGGTGTTCCCAGGAAAGTGATTGAGCACAAGCTTGCCGTTTGTCCTCACGCGCGGCCCGTCAAGCAGAAGGTCAGAAAGCAAGCGGTGGAGCGCCAAGAGTTTATCGCTGAAGAAATCAAGAAGCTGGAAGCGGCAGGCCTTGTCAGAGGTGTACTTCATCCCGCGTGGCTGGCCAACCCTGTTGTCATGCGCAAAGCAAATGGGAAGTGGAGGCTTTGTATAGACTTCACCGATGTGAATAAAGCTTGCCCCAAAGATCCATTTCCCTTGCCGCGCATTGACCAGATCGTTGACTCCACGGCTGGATGTGAGTTGCTTTCGTTTCTTGATGCATACTCCGGATACCACCAGATATTTATGGCTGGAGAAGATGAAGAGAAGACCGTGTTCATTACTCCATGTGGCACTTACTGCTTCATACGCATGCCCTTTGGATTGAAGAATGCCGGTTCAACGTTTGCGAGGGTAGTCCACACCGCTTTTGAGCCACAGATACACATGAATGTGGAAGCTTACATGGATGATATAGTGGTCAAGAGCAAGGACAAGGATACTCTGATTCAGGATCTAGATGAAACCTTTGCGAATCTGCGCAAGATACAACTCAAGCTCAACCCCGAGAAGTGCGTATTCGGAGTCCCCTCCGGCAAGCTTCTCGGGTTCTTTGTGTCCCAGAGGGGGATTGAAGCTAATCCCGACAAGATCAAGGCCATCGAGCAGATTGAGGTTCCGAAGCGCGTCAAGGATGTACGAAGGCTTGCCGGCTGTGTGGCTGCTCTCAGCAGGTTCATTTCTAAGTCTGCAGAACGCGCCCTGCCGTTTTTCAAAATCTTTAAAAAGGCGGGTCCAATGAAATGGACTCCGGAAGCGGAGGCAGCGCTTCAAGACTTGAAAAGGTATTTGTCCTCCACTCCAATACTTGTCGCACCTAGGCCACAAGAGAAGTTGCTGCTGTACTTGGCGGCAACCAATCAAGTGGTTAGTGCTGCGTTGGTAGCGGAAAGGGAGGCAGACGAGGAGCCCACAGCCCCGGCAAGCACATCCACCGACAAGCAGGAGGCTTCCCCGACAAGCTCTGGCCCCGACAAGGATGGGTCTGCGCAGACACAAGGAGAGGTACGGAAGAAGGTGGTGCAGCGCCCAGTTTATTTTGTTCTTCCCTTCTCCAGGGGGCTAGGTCAAGATACTCTGGGGTGCAGAAGCTGCTTTTCGGCCTCCTCATGGCCTCAAGAAAGCTGCGCCATTACTTCCAAGCACATGAGATAACAGTGGTCACTCGCTTCCCGCTGAAAAGGATATTGCAAAATCCAGAAGCAACAGGCAGGATCGTCGAGTGGGCACTGGAACTCTCAAGCTTCGGCCTCAAGTTTGGAAGTACTTCTACTATCCAGAGCAGAGCATTGGCGGAGTTCATAGCAGAATGGACACCAACGCCAGACAAAGAAACTCCAGAGACAAGCATCCCCGTCAAAGAAACAAGCAAAGAATGGACAATGTACTTCGATGGTGCCTTCTCGCTGCAAGGCGCCGGCGCTGGCGTGCTGCTTGTCGCGCCCACCGGCGAGCACCTCAAGTACGTCGTGCAGATGCACTTTCCCAAGGAGCAAGCAACGAATAATACTGCAGAGTATGAAGGTTTGCTTGCCGGCCTCAGAATCGCAGCAGAGCTTGGGATCAAGAAGCTAATCGTACGGGGTGATTCGCAGTTGGTTGTCCGCCAAGTGAACAAGAGCTACCAGAGTCCGCTGATGGAAGCTTACGTCGACGAAGTGAGAAGGCTTGAAGAGCACTTTGAAGGCCTACAGATGGAGCACGTTCCAAGAGCTCGAAACGACATCGCAGATGGTCTGTCAAAGTGTGCTGCACTAAAGCTACCTGTGGAACCAGGGATCTTTGCGCTCAAGTTAACTCAACCATCCGTTACACCATCAATTGGACAAAGTAAGATGAGAAAGTTGGCCTCTGGTGACTACTTGCCGGCAGAGCTTCCCGAAGCCGCCGCCAACAAGGTCCCCAAGATCAACGACAAAGTTGCTGAGGAACAGTCTGCTCCTGCAGAACCTAGGGTCTGTAAAGTTGAAGCAGGCATTCCCGACATGTTTTGCCCCGGCAAGCTTGCCGGGGAACGTCAAGCTCCGGCTGAACCACAAGTTCTCGCCGTAGAAGCTGACGTTCCCGCAGCAGCACTGATGCCTTTAGTCCTTGTTGTTGAGCCTCAGGCTCCAGCATGGGCACAGCAGATTATCCGTTTCCTTCAAATAGGAGAACTTCCTGACGAGCCAGAAGAACCAGAAAGAATAACCCGGCAGTCAAGTATGTATCAGTTTGTCGGCGATGAACTGTACAGAAGAAGACTCAACGGTGTCAAATTGAAGTGCATTCCCCGGGAAGATGGGCAAAAGCTGTTGGCAGAGATACATGGAGGCATATGTGGTCATCACATTGGCGCAAGAGCACTTGCCGGCAAAGCATTCCGGCAAGGTTTCTTTTGGCCAGAAGCCCTCCAGGATGCAACTGCACAAGTAACCAAGTGTGAAGCGTGCCAGTTCCATGCCAAGCAGATACATCAGCCAGCTCAAGCTCTTCATACGATCCCTTTGTCCTGGCCATTTTCGGTCTGGGGGCTCGACATCCTCGGCCCCTTTCCCCGCGCAGCCGGGGGCTTGGAGTACTTGTACGTCGCCATCGACAAGTTCACGAAGTGGCCGGAAGTGGAACCAGTGAGAAAGGTGACCGCACAGTCAGCAGTCAAGTTCTTCAGGTCGATTGTTTGCCGTTTCGGGATCCCCAATAGGATCATCACCGACAATGGCACACAATTCACAAGTCGCACCTTCATGCAATACGTCCAAGACCTTGGCGCCAAGGTCTGCTTCGCTTCTGTTGCTCACCCGAGGAGCAACGGTCAAGCGGAGAGGGCAAACGCTGAAGTGCTGCGCGGACTCAAGACAAGGACTTTCGACAGGCTGTACAAGTGCGGAAGAAACTGGATTGAAGAGTTGCCGGCGGCTCTTTGGTCAATCAGGACGACACCAAATCGAACCACTGGACAGACACCCTTTGCCCTTGTCTATGGAGCAGAGGCAGTTCTCCCCACGGAACTCGTATATGGGTCGCCTCGAGTGCTCGCTTACGATGAGCTCGAGCAAGAGCAGCTGCGGCAAGATGACGCACTGCTCCTTGAGGAGGACCGTCTTCAGGCTGCTGTACGAGCTGCTCGATACCAGCAAGCTTTGCGCCGCTACCATAGCCGCAAAGTTAAAGCCAGAAGTCTCGAGGAAGGCGACCTTGTTCTTCGGCGCGTTCAGTCCGCCAAGAATTCCAACAAGTTGACGCCAAAGTGGGAAGGCCCTTATCGGGTGAGACAAGTCACAAGGCCCGGCGTTGTCCGCCTTGAGACCGAAGAGGGCTTACCGGTGAGCAACTCCTGGAACATTGAGCACCTTCGCAAGTTTGACCCATGAGGCGCAGTTGCCGTGATCCGCTCCGGCAACCACCATTTGTACAAGTCTTGCCGCTGTTGCATGTAAACCTTTGTACAAGGCCGAGCACAGACCCCGTGCATCAGTAAAACATATGTGCCTCGCACAGCTTGTCATTTCATGCCTTTTCATTTTTTTCGCATGTACTATCTGACACTTTGTGCAGCACGCATCCCCGGTAAGCAATAACGAGCCGCAAGGCTCCATATCTATGTTTCCTCCCTCTTCTTTTCTCTCAAGCAGAAGAAGTTTTCCTCGCTCACAAGTTTCCCGGGGGGGAAGGAGACAGTGGTATGGACCAAGTGCCATTCGAGAAAGCCTCGCCTTGCCGGGAAGCAAACGACACAAAAGCTAAGTCGCCAAAGTTTGAGCAATCAATTTTTTTAAAATTTAGAGTTATCTTCCTTGAACGACCGCACTTTGTATGGAAAACCTGTGCGCGGAGGAACCAACTCGTGGCTAGCCGCGCCCTTACTTTGTTTCGAGCACGCTCAACGGCTTAAGCGTGCTGCGACAAGTGTCGCGCCCTTACTTCGTTTCCGAGTTCGCTCAACAACCTAAGTGTGCTGCGACTAGCTGCGACAAGGTTTCTTATCGGCAACGGCACTGCCAGCAGGCTGCTAAAGTTCCGCACTCAGCGCTCGCGGCAAGGGTCCCTTCGCCGGCAAGTTTCCTAAAAGCGTAGGGTAAAAGCATACAAAGCGAAGAAGTCAAGTAAAGGAAATAACATTGCATTAGCTACCCAAAATAGAGTTATATTACAAAGCAACTTGTCGCAGCACTAATAGACTGTTGTTCGTAACGTAATTGGCAGCAACAAAGGAAAACAGCCTAGTCTGCGCGGTCGCCGTCGACTCTCTTGATCTTGCCCACCTTGGCCACGATGGGTGCGACAAGGGTCTTGAGTGCCTCCTGGTCGGCGTCCGGCGGCAAGGTTCTGAGGACGTTGTCGAGGTTGAGTCCTGGGTTGCGGAAGGCTATCTTCATCAGCACCCTCTCCATGACTCCCGTGCAAAGCCTGCGCACCTCGTTCGCCAGCTGCGTGGGGATCCTTTCCCGGAGCTGCTGGAGGGCCGGCGCCACTCCCCTGAAGAACAAGCTCAGCTTGGCGCTGTGAGGGAGATTCTCGTCGGTGGAGTACCCGAGGTGCTCCGTCCCCAGCCCCACCAACTACCTGTCGATATCAGCGGCGGCGGCGACAAGCCCCTCGGTCCAGTGCTCCACCGTCAGCCTAAAGTTGTTTTGAGAGAAGGCGGCGCTGTCCAACAGTGCCCTCTCAGCCCTGAGATCCTCCTTCAGCTTCGTCTCCCGCTCTCTGGCGCCATCAAGTGATGCGGTGAGGGTGGAGAGCTTCAACTCCAGATCGACGATGGAGTCCTTGGCGACGGCGAGTTCCTTGCCCTTGTCGGAGAGGCAGACCTGCAGCTCGGAGTGGCTGTGGGCGTCCTTCTCCCTCTCCGACACAAGCGCAACAACCTTCTCTTCGCTCGTTTTCAAGTGGATCTCCAGTTGCGCCACCCTCGCCTCCAGGTCTCTCTTGGCGGTCTCAGCAGCTGCAGCGGCGTCCTTCGCCTCCTGCAGGGCTCCGCCAAGAGACTGTTCGCGCGCGGCAAGGTCGTCCTCGTGGCTGTCGAGGTCGAGTTTCCGCTGCGTTAGTTCTCCTTCCCGCTGAGACAGCTCTTCGGCGGTGAGCCGTTGCTGCTCCTCTGCTTCGGCCTTCTCAAGTATGAACGCCTGATGCGCCTCGGCGAGCTCCTCCCGCTCCTCCGCCAAGGATCGGAGGGCCGCCTGGTTGGCGGCCCGGAGCTCTTCGGCGTGCTTCTCCAAGTCGACGCCCGCCTTGGCGGCCAGAGCCTCTCGGGACTCTAGCTTGGCCTGCCTGGCGCGGTACAGGGCCAGAAGCCTCTGCAGAAGCCGCTCCTCCTCGGGCTCGCTACTGCTGCCGGGCGCGTCGACGAACTTCAGCCCGGCGGAGGCGAGGACTTCCCCGTCGAAGGCCTCTCCCTCCGCGGGCGCCCTTGACGTAGATGCCCACGGGAGCTGAATGAAGACCCCGTTTCCAGCCTCCAGGTAGGCGCCTGTTTCGGCCGCGGCAGCTGCAGGGTCGGCGGTCGGCGCAGCGTCTGACGCTCCTGCGGCCTCAGGGCCGTCAGTGCGACCGCCGGTCCCCTCCTCAGCTGCCGCGTCGGCGGCCTTGGCTGCCTCTTCGACGGCGGGATCATCAGTACCGATCGCCTCTTCGGTAGCCGCGGCGTCACCAGTGTTGCCGCGTGCGTCCTCCTCGATGGCAGCCTCCGTCTCCATCGGCTCTGGAGCGGACGAGTCTGAAGACCAGAAAAGAAGAAAAAAAAAAGAAAGTAACTGTCAAGCAAGTATCCAAAAAAGAGAAATTCAAGAGAAGAAAAGTACAAGGGTTACCTGCGCGGGCCTCTTCTTCGATGGGGTTCCTTGCCAGGGAGTCCTCCCTCGGCGGCGTGGTGGTGGCCCCCGCCGGCGGAGGGCCGCTGGCGCCTTCCATTGGCGGGGTGCTCGCCCTTGGCGGAGTACTCGCCCTTGGTGTGGTAATTGCCCTTGGCGGGGTGTCCTCCCTCGCCGGGGGGCTCCTCCTTGGCGGAGAGGTCGAGACGTGCGGCTCGTCGGGAGAGATCTCTTGGCGCTCCTGAGGCTGCTGCTCTGCTTCTGCACAAGTCAACGAACAAACAAAACGATTAACAAGGATAAGAAGGCCACGCGTGCCCGACAAGCGAAGAGTGAACAGAAAACTTACGCTGGGGGCCGCGCTGGGGGCTGCGCTGGGGGCTGCTCTGGAGAGCAGCTTCCTGGTCCGGCAAGCTTGTCGCAGGCGCATCCCCTGCTGCTGCGACGGGCTCGTCCTCAAGATCAACCACCGGGATCTTGGCCCTCTTTGCCAACCTCTGGGCCAGGGTCCTGGAAGACAGGCAAAATCAGAATCAGGCAAAGAAGATTCAAGATAAGAGCAACAAAAATCAAAGGAAACAAGAGTTGCCGGTACTTACTCTTCCTCCTCTTCGTCGGAACTGAGCACGGAGAAATCAAAGTCCGCCTCGCGCGTCCCGGCGCGAGGAGCTGGAGGAGTAGGCTCCCTCGGACGCTTGCGGGAGCTAGAGCGGTGGTCCGAGAAGACCCCGCTCCGGTTGTCGCCGAGGCACAAGGGGCGGAAGGAGCGGTAGAGCCGGCGCGGGAAGATCTTCCTCCGATTGCCGTCGAAGCACGGGGCACCCCCTTGACTGCCTTGCTTGTCGTGGCGGCGCGTGTTGAACGACGCTGCGTCTGCTGGCCCGCCGGTTGCCCCGCCACGTCTGCGGCTTTGCGAAGGCGCCTCCTTGCTGGAGCCGGAGGACTTGCTGGTGGCGGTGAATTACCCGAGGATGAAGAAGAGGAGTCGAGATTCAGCGACCCGCCTGAGTCTTCGGCAGAATCGCTCGATCCGGCGCCCTGCTCGGCGGGCCCGCTCGACTCTGTGCCTTGCTCGGCGGCCTCGCTTGTCCCAGCAGGTTGCCCGGCAGGCTTTATCACTTTAAGGAGCTCTTCCTCCTCGGCCAGACCTACCGCCTCCGCTGCATCCGCCTCCTCCAAAGTATATCCGAACTCGCCCGCGGCCCTGGCTGCAGCTGCCTCGTCCAACCTGGTGGCAATATATGCCATCTCCTGGTCGGTGGTGTCGCGGGTGAGGCCTCTCTTCTCGTCGGGCTTGATTGGCAGCTCCACCAGGTTGTCGAAGAACGTCTGCACGGCTTCGTCGGAAGGCTCCCGCCAAGTGGGGTCAATCCCATGGGAGTCACACAACGGCATCGCCGCGCGGATGGCGCTGAGCGACGAGTTGTTGCACAACGGAACTACGCCCGGCGGCAACGCGAACCACTCTCGATGGTTGCGGTCGTACTTGAATAGCGCATGGAGCATTCCGTTGAGCTCCATCACCGTGAAGTTGTAGTTGAGGCCCGGGCGCAGCCTCATAATGTCCGCCGCATTATCAAACTCCCAAGTAGGCCTTTTCCTCTCCTGCAAAGGGGCGATGCGGCGGCGAAGAAAGTCTGCCCCGACAGCTCCTACGGTGAGTTTGGCTTGCCGGAGGCGAAGAATCCTAGTGATGGCTATCTTCAGCTTATCGTCCTCAGGGGCCAGGTCAATCCAATCATTGCCGCGCACTACTGCAACTTGGCGCCGGGAAGTGAACTGCTCTGGGGCGTCCTCCATGATCCAGCACCAGTTGGCCCTCCACTCCTCCCACTTGCCGCGGAGCTCCCCAGTCAAATAAGCCTCTTTCCTATGGAGCCTGAAGATCCAAGAGATCCCGCCGGACAGAGGAGACCCAGACTCGACTCGAGGCGTAAAGTAATGGCGGAAGAGGGCTACATTGGGGTAAACTCCGACAAAGTTCTCGCACAGATGTGCGAAAACGGCCATGGTCAAGACGGCGTTTGGGGTGAAATCAAGGAGATGAAACCCGTAGGTATTCATAATATCACAGAAGAATTCGGAATATGGCGGGCAGAGTCCGCAGTAGAAGAACAGAGCAAAAAAGGCGTATCCTCCCAGAAACATCTCGCAGGCCTCGGCGGGGAGTACCTTGGTGCGCGGGTGCGCTTTCGTCTTCCTCGACCAGAAGAGGTAGAAGGAGTCCTTCAGCTCCTCCGCGCTGAGCCTCGGCGGGAGGACCACCATCTTCTTCCGCATTGATGCTAGCTTCAGCGCCTTGGCGGTCTTCGCGGCCTTCGCCTTGTCGCCTTCGGGGCCATGGCGGGAACGGCGAGGGAAGTCGACGGCGCTGGGAATGCTGGTGGTGGCGGAGGAAGGGCGGGGCGCTGCTCTCTTTCAACCTTCGGGAAGGAGGGGAGCAGCGGGGGTTTCTGGAGGATGAAGAAGAAGCGGGCGAATGGTGGGAACTGCCCCTGTTTCCCCTGCTTTTAAGGGGGAGAGGGGGACGTTCTGCATTTTCCCCATTAAAGAAACATGCCACGATCTCTCCCACGACGCCGCAATCGACGCGTGCCGTTAGGGAGGGGCGCGGCGGATACGGAGTGGGATGCGGCGCGCCGTGGGCCGCGTGTGCCCGTGCACTGTTTTGGGCCTGGCCCAACAGCGCTCGGCACCGTGTGTGGCCCAGACCCGGGGGCTCCTGTCGGTGTACTAAAGTAGGGGTACCTTAGTATCCCGAACTTGTGCACGGGCAGTTGCAGCGTCCCGTGGCAGGGCTTGCCGCGCGTCCGCCAAGGCCCACCGAGGTTCCTTTGAAGCCATTCAAGAACAAAGTATCCAAGTTAGAGAAACAAGGCCCCGGCAAGAGGAGCTTGCTGGGAAGGCCACTCAAGGCTCAAGACCACATCTTTGGTACAAGACCCTGGCAAGAGGAGCTTGCCAAGAAGGCCAAGCATGGCATTTCAAGAGACTTGCCGCGACGCGCCGCGCGTCCCGGCAAGGCCCGGAGAGCGACAAGCTTCCGGGCGCGGCAAGGTAACGGCCGCGGCAAAGCGCTTGCCGCGGCGGGCTTCCACTATGTGCCCGCGCTCTAGCTCATCCGGACACGCGTCGCCCTGGGGCCCTTCCAGGGGCACGTGGCGGAAGGCTGTGCAGCCTCGGGTACACGGTGGCGAGCTGCGATGACGAAGCCACCCTCATGGCGGACGGAGACGCCCTAACGGACGCTTTTTGCACTGTTCGGGGTGACGGCGACGAGCATTTAATACCCTTGTCCCCTGCCGTCAGGGTTAGGTACAGAGCACTGTACACACACTGTTCCTGTTGGAGATATCCCCTAGAGGCAATAATAAAAGCATTATTATTATATCTCCTTGGTCATGATAATTGTCTGTTATTCATGCTTGAATTGTATTGTACGGAAACAGCGATACATGTGTGAATACACATACCACAATGAGTCCCTGGTAGGCCTCTAGTTACCAGCTCGTTGATCAACAGATGGTCACGGTTTCCTGACCATGGACATGAGATGTCAGTGATAACGGGATCACATCATTAGGAGAATGATGTGATGGACAAGACCCAAACTTGAGCATAACACGAGATCGTATAGTTCGTAATGCATAAGCTTTTCGGTGTCAAGTATTTATTCCTTAGACCATGAGGTTGTACAACTCCCGGATACCGTAGGAGTACTTTGGGTGTGCCAACCGTCACAACGTAACTGGGTGGCTATAAAGGTACGCATCGGGTATCTCCGAAAGTGTCTGTTGAGTTGGTACGAACCGAGACTGGGATGTTGTCACTCCGTATGACGGAGAGGTACCTCTGGGCCCACTCGGTAAGACATCATCATAATGAGCTCAATGTGACTAAGTAGTTAGACACGGGATGATGGATTACAGATCGAGTAAAGAGACTTGCCATAACGAGATTGAACAAGGTATCGGGAATACCGACGATCGAATCTCGGGCAAGTACCGTACCGATGGACAAAGGGAATAACATACGGGATTGAGTGAATCCTTGACACGATGGTTCATCCGATGAAGATCATCGAGGAACACGTGGGAACCAACATGGGTATCCAGATCCCGCTGTTGGTTTTTGACCAGAGAGTGGTCTCGGTCATGTCTACGTGTCTCCCGAACCCGTAGGGTCTACACACTTAAGGTTCGGTAACGCTAGGGTCGTAGAGATAAATGCACGTGGAAACCCGAAAGTTGTTCGGAGTCCCGGATGAGATCCCGGACGTCACGAGGAGTTCCGGAATGGTCCGGAGGTAAAGATTGATATATAGGAAGTCCAATTTCGGCCAACGGGTGATCTCCGGGGGTCACCGGGAGCGTCCCGGGACCACCGGAGGGGCCCCGGGGGTCCACCGGGTGGGGCCACCCATCCCGGTGGGGCCCCTAGGCCGCAAGGGGAAGTGTCCAGCCCTCTGGGCTGGCGCACCACTAGGGGGCCCACCTCCCCATGCGCCTAGGGTTAAAACCCTAAGGGGGAGGGGGGCTCCACTTGCCTTGGGGGGCAAGGAACCCCCCCCCCTGGCCGCCGCCCCCTTGCAGATTGGATCTGTAGGGGGCCCAGGCGCACCCCCCTGGCCCCTATATATATGTGGGGAGGGAGAGGGCAGCCGCACCCAAGCCCTGGCGCCTCTCCCCCTCCCGTCACACCTCCATACTCCCACGCAGGGCGCCCGGCGAAGCCCTGCTGCGATCTCCACTGCATCCGTCATCACGCCGTCGTGCTGCCGGATCTCTGACGACTTCTCCTCCCCCCTTGCTGGATCAAGAAGGAGGTGACGTTGCTGCACCGTACATGTGTTGAACGCGGAGGTGCCGTCCGTTCGGCACTAGATCATCGGTGACGAAGAACGTGAAGAGTACGACTACTTCATCCACACTTCGTTGAAAGCTTCCGCACGCGATCTACATAATGGTATGTAGATGCACTCTTACTTGCTCGTTGCTAGCTGTCTCCATAGTTGGATCTTGGTGAAAGCGTAGAATTTTTTTGAATTATGCTACGTTCCCCAACAGTGGTATCAGAGCCTAGGTTTTATGCGTAGCATCTTGCACGAGTAGAACACGAAGCAGTTGTGGGCGTTTGGTTTTGTTCAACTTTCTTACCGTTACTAGTCAATCTTGATTTGGCGGTATTGTGGGATGAAGCGGCCCGGACCGACCTTAGACGTACGCTTACGTGAGACTGGTTCCACCGACAGACATGCACTAGATGCATAAGGTGGCTGGCGGGTGTCTGTCTCTCCTACTTTAGTCGGATCGGATTCGATGAAAAGGGTCCTTATGAAGGGTAAATAGAAGTTGACAAATCACGTTGTGGTTTTGGCGTAGGTAAGAAACATTCTTGCTAGAAATCCTATAGAAGCCACGTAAAACTTGCAACAACAATTAGAGGACATCTAACTTGTTTTTGCAGCATGTGCTATGTGACGTGGTATGGCCAAAACGAAGATGTGATGAATGATATAGGTGATGTATAAGATTGATCATGTTTTTGTAATAGGGAATCACGACTTGCATGTCGATGAACTTGACAACCGGCAGGAGCCATAGGAGTTGTCTTAATTATTGTATGACCTGCGTGTCACTGAATAACGCCATGTAATTACTTTACTTCATTGCTAAACGTTAGCTATAGTAGTAGAAGTAATAGTTGGCGTGACGACTTCTTCAAGACACGATGATGGAGATCATGATGATGAAGATCATGGTGTCGAGCCGGTGACAAGATGATCATGGTGCCCCGAAGATGGAGATCCAAGGAGCACGATGATATTGGCCATATCATGTCACTTTAATTGATTGCATGTGATGTTTATCATGTTTATGCATCTTGTTTACTTAGAACGACTGTAGTAAATAAGATGATCTCTCACTAAAATTTCAAGTATTGTGTTTCCCCTAACTGTGCACCGTTGCTAAAGTTCGTTGCTCCGAAGCACCACGTGATGATCGGGTGTGATAGGTTCTAACGTTCGCATACAACGGGTGTAAGACAGATTTACACACGCGATACACTTAGGGTTCACTTGACGAGCCTAGCATGTACAGACATGGCCTCGGAACACGGAAGACCGAAAGGTCGAACACGAGTCGTATAGAAGATACGATCAACATGAAGATGTTCACCGTTGATGACTAATCCGTCTCACGTGATGATCGGACACGGACTACTCGATTCGGATCGTGTATCACTTAGATGACTAGAGAGATGTCATTCTGAGTGGGACTTCATTAAAATTTGATTAAGATGAACTTAATTATCATGAACTTAGTCTAAATTCTTTACAATATCTCTTGTAGATCAAATGGCCCACGCTCAGGTTTCCCTCAACTTCAATGCGTTCCTAGAGAAAACCAAGCTGAAAGACGATGGTAGCAACTATACGGATTGGGTCCGTAACCTGAGGATTATCCTCATAGCTGCCAAGAGAACTTATGTCCTAGAAGCACCGCTAGGTGACGCTCCCGCCCCGGCAAACCAAGACGTTATGAACGCTTGGCAGTCGCGTTGTGATGATTACTCCCTGGTTCAGTGCGGCATGCTTTACAGCTTAGAGTCGGGGCTCCAAAAACGTTTTGAGCACCACGGAGCATATGAGATGTTCGAAGAGCTGAAAATGGTTTTCCAAGCTCATGCCCGAGTCGAGAGATATGATGTCTCCGACGCATTCTACAGCTGTAAGATGGAGGAAAGCAGTTCTGTCAGTGAGCACATCCTCAAGATTTCAGGATTGCACAATCGCTTGTCTCAGCTGGGAATGAATCTCCCAGATGAAGCGGTCGTTGACATAATCCTCCAGTCGCTCCCACCAAGCTTCAAGAGCTTCGTGTTGAACTTCAATATGCAGGGGATGGAGAAGTCCATTCCCGAGGTGTATTCGATGCTGAAATCAGCGGAGGTTGACATCAAGAAAGAACATCAAGTGTTGATGGTCAATAAAACCACTAAGTTCAAGAAAGGCAAGGGTAAGAAGAACTTCAAGAAGGACGGCAAGGGAGTTGCCGCGCCCGGTAAGCCAGTTGCCGGGAAGAAGCCAAAGTATGGACCCAAGCCTGAAACAGAATGCTTTTATTGCAAGGGAACGGGTCACTGGAAGCGGAACTGCCCCAAATACTTAGCAGACAAGAAGGCCGGCAACGTCAAAGGTATATATGATATACATGTTATTGATGTGTACCTTACCAGCACTCGTAGTAGCTCCTGGGTATTCGATACCGGTGCAGTTGCTCACATTTGTAACTCAAAACAGGAGCTGCGGAATAAATGGAGACTGGCGAAGGATGAGGTGACGATGCGCGTCGGGAATGGTTCCAAGGTCAATGTGATCGCCGTCGGCACGCTACCTCTACATCTACCCTCGGGATTAGTTTTAAACCTGAATAATTGTTATTTAGTACCAGCTTTGAGCATGAACATTGTTTCTGGATCTCGTCTTATGCGAGATGGCTACTCTTTCAAATCGGAGAATAATGGTTGTTCTATTTATTTGAGAGATATGTTTTATGGTCATGCCCCGCTGGTCAATGGTTTATTTTTGATGAATCTCGAACGTAGTGATACACATATTTATAGTGTAGATGCCAAAAGATGTAAAGTTGATAATGATAGTCCCACATACTTGTGGCATTGCCGCCTTGGTCATATTGGTGTCAAACGTATGAAGAAGCTCCATTCAGATGGACTTCTAGAGTCTCTTGATTATGAATCATTTGACACATGCGAACCATGCCTCTTGGGCAAGATGACCAAGACTCCGTTCTCCGGACAATGGAGCGAGCAACCAACTTACTGGAAATCATACATACCGATGTGTGCGGTCCAATGAGTGTTGAGGCTCGCGGAGGCTACCGTTATGTTCTCACCCTCACGGATGACTTGAGTAGATACGGGTATATCTATTTGATGAAACACAAGTCTGAGACCTTTGAAAAGTTCAAGGAATTTCAGAATGAGGTTGAGAATCAACGTGACAGAAAAATAAAGTTCTTGCGATCGGATCGTGGGGGTGAATATTTAAGTCATGAATTTGGCACACACCTTAGGAGCTGTGGAATTGTTTCACAATTGACACCGCCCGGAACACCTCAACGTAACGGTGTGTCCGAACGTCGAAATCGTACTCTGTTGGACATGGTGCGATCTATGATGTCCCTCACCGATTTACCGCTATCTTTTTGGGGTTATGCTTTAGAGACTGCCGCATTCACTTTAAATAGGGCTCCGTCGAAATCCGTTGAGACGACTCCGTATGAACTTTGGTTTGGCAAGAAACCGAAGCTGTCGTTTCTGAAAGTTTGGGGTTGCGATGCTTATGTCAAGAAACTTCAACCTGAAAAGCTCGAACCCAAATCGAAAAAATGCGTCTTCATAGGATACCCAAAGGAAACGATTGGGTACACCTTCTACCACAGATCCGAAGGCAAAGTCTTTGTTGCCAAGAATGGATGCTTTCTGGAGAAAGAGTTTCTCTCGAAAGAAGTGAGTGGGAGGAAAGTAGAACTTGATGAGGTGACAGTCACCCCTCCTGCACCGGAAAGTAGCGCATCGCAGGAAACTTTTCCTGAGGTGCCTGCACCGACAAGGGAGGAAATTGATGATAATGATCATGAAGAAACAGATCAAGTTACTACTGAACTTCGAAGGTCCACAAGGGCACGTTCCGCACCAGAGTGGTACGGCAACCCTGTACTGGAAATCATGTTGTTAGACAACGGTGAACCTTCGAACTATGAAGAAGCGATGACGGGCCCAGATTCCAATAAATGGCTTGGAGCCATGAAATCCGAGATAGAATCCATGTATGAAAACAAAGTATGGACTTTGGTGGACTTGCCTGATGATAGGCACGCCATAGAAAACAAATGGATATTTAAGAAGAAGACGGACGCGGATGGTAATGTGACCATCTATAAGGCTCGGCTTGTCGCTAAGGGTTATCGACAAGTTCAAGGGATTGACTACGACGAGACTTTCTCTCCCGTAGCGATGCTGAAGTCAGTCAGGATCATGTTAGCTATTGCCGCATTCTATGATTATGAGATATGGCAAATGGACGTCAAAACAGCATTCCTTAATGGCTTCCTCAAGGAAGAGTTGTATATGATGCAACCGGAAGGTTTTGTCGATCCAGAGAACGCTAACAAGGTATGCAAGCTCCAGCGCTCGATCTACGGGCTGGTGCAAGCATCTCGGAGTTGGAATATTTGCTTTGATGAGGTGATCAAAGCGTTTGGCTTTATACAGACTTATGGAGAAGCCTGTATTTACAAGAAAGTGAGTGGGAGCTCTGTAGCATTTCTCATATTATATGTGGATGACATATTGCTGATAGGAAATGATATAGAATTCTTGGAAAATGTAAAGGCCTACTTGAATAAAAGTTTTTCAATGAAGGACCTTGGAGAAGCTGCTTACATATTAGGCATCAAAATCTATAGAGATAGATCGAGACGCCTCATTGGTCTTTCACAAAGTACATACCTTGACAAAATATTGAAGAAGTTCAATATGGATCAGTCAAAGAAAGGATTCTTGCCTGTTTTGCACGGTATGAGATTGAGCAAAGCTCAGTCGCCGACCACGACAGAAGATAGAGAAAAGATGAGTGTCATTCCCTATGCCTCGGCCATAGGTTCTATCATGTATGCCATGCTGTGTACCAGACCTGATGTGAACCTTGCCATAAGTTTGGTAGGGAGGTACCAAAGTGATCCCGGTACGGAACACTGGACAGCGGTCAAGAACATCCTGAAGTACCTGAAAAGGACTAAGGATATGTTTCTCGTTTATGGAGGTGACGAAGAGCTCGTCGTAAAGGGTTACGTCGATGCTAGCTTCGACACAGATCTGGATGACTCTAAGTCACAAACCGGATACGTGTATATTTTGAATGGAGGGGCAGTCAGCTGGTGCAGTTGCAAGCAAAGCGTGGTGGCAGCATCTACATGTGAAGCGGAATACATAGCTGCTTCTGAAGCAGCGCATGAAGGAGTCTGGATGAAGGAGTTCATCACCGACCTAGGAGTCATTCCAAGCGCGTCAAGCCCGATGACTCTCTTATGTGACAACACTGGTGCTATTGCTATTACCAAGGAGCCCAGGTTTCACAAGAAGACCAAGCACATCAAGCGCCGTTTCAACTCCATCCGGAATTATGTTCAGGATGGAGACATAGATATTTGTAAAGTGCATACGGATCTGAATGTCGCAGACCCGTTGACTAAACCTCTTTCACGAGCAAAACATGATCAACACCAGAAATCTATGGGTGTTCGATTCATCACAATGTAACTAGATTATTGACTCTAGTGCAAGTGGGAGACTGTTGGAGATATGCCCTAGAGGCAATAATAAAAGCATTATTATTATATCTCCTTGTTCATGATAATTGTCTGTTATTCATGCTTGAATTGTATTGTACGGAAACAGCGATACATGTGTGAATACACAGACCACAATGAGTCCCTGGTAGGCCTCTAGTTACCAGCTCGTTGATCAACAGATGGTCACGGTTTCCTGACCATGGACATGAGAAGTCAGTGATAACGGGATCACATCATTAGGAGAATGATGTGATGGACAAGACCCAAACTTGAGCATAACACGAGATCGTATAGTTCGTAATGCATAAGCTTTTCGGTGTCAAGTATTTATTCCTTAGACCATGAGGTTGTACAACTCCCGGATACCGTAGGAGTACTTTGGGTGTGCCAACCGAAACAACGTAACTGGGTGGCTATAAAGGTACGCATCGGGTATCTCCGAAAGTGTCTGTTGAGTTGGTACGAACCGAGACTGGGATGTTGTCACTCCGTATGACGGAGAGGTACCTCTGGGCCCACTCGGTAAGACATCATCATAATGAGCTCAATGTGACTAAGTAGTTAGTCACGGGATGATGGATTACGGATCGAGTAAAGAGACTTGCCATAACGAGATTGAACAAGGTATCGGGAATACCGACGATCGAATCTCGGGCAAGTACCGTACCGATGGACAAAGGGAATAACATACGGGATTGAGTGAATTCTTGACACGGTGGTTCATCCGATGAAGATCATCGAGGAACACGTGGGAACCAACATGGGTATCCAGATCCCGCTGTTGGTTATTGACCAGAGAGTGGTCTCGGTCATGTCTACGTGTCTCCCGAACCCGTAGGGTCTACACACTTAAGGTTCGGTAACGCTAGGGTCATAGAGATAAATGCACGTGGAAACCCGAAAGTTGTTCGGAGTCCCGGATGAGATCCCGGACGTCACGAGGAGTTCCGGAATGGTCCGGAGGTAAAGATTGATATATAGGAAGTCCAGTTTCGGCCAACGGGTGATCTCCGGGGGTCACCGGGAGCGTCCCGGGACCACCGGAGGGGCCCCGGGGGTCCACGGGGTGGGGCCACCCATCCCGGTGGGGCCCCTAGGCCGCAAGGGGAAGTGTCCAGCCCTCTGGGGTGGCGCACCACTAGGGGGCCCACCTCCCCATGCGCCTAGGGTTAAAACCCTAAGGGGGAGGGGGGCTCCACTTGCCTTGGGGGGCAAGGAACCCCCCCCCCCTGGCCGCCGCCCCCTTGCAGATTGGATCTGCAGGCGGCCCAGGCGCACCCCCCTGGCCCCTATATATATGTGGGGAGGGAGAGGGCAGCCGCACCCAAGCCCTGGCGCCTCTCCCCCTCCCGTCACACCTCCATACTCCCACGCAGGGCGCCCGGCGAAGCCCTGCTGCGATCTCCACTGCATCCGTCATCACGCCGTCGTGCTGCCGGATCTCTGACGACTTCTCCTCCCCCCTTGCTGGATCAAGAAGGAGGTGACGTTGCTGCACCGTACGTGTGTTGAACGCGGAGGTGCCGTCCGTTCGGCGCTAGATCATCGGTGACGAAGAACGTGAAGAGTACGACTACTTCATCCACACTTCGTTGAAAGCTTCCGCACGCGATCTACATAACGGTATGTAGATGCACTCTTACTTGCTCGTTGCTAGCTGTCTCCATAGTTGGATCTTGGTGAAAGCGTAGAATTTTTTTGAATTATGCTACGTTCCCTAACAGTTCCAACTACCACCATTTTTACATTTCTACCCTCAACTGCGTTGCCACCTGTCGGTGACCCCTTTGACCTATAAAAGGAGGCCCATGCGCAACATAGAGGGGGTTCCGATCTTTGATCACTCTCACGCTTAGTGTAGCTAGCTAAAAGCACTGTAGTTCTTCTTGCTCCCGAGCCAAGAACGCAATACAAACCAAGGCAGGAGTAGGGTTTAACGCCTCCGCGCGGCCCGAACCTGGGTAAACTGCTCGCGTGTTCGCCTCGATCCGCTCTTCGTGCATCCTCCGCTCCCTTGCCTTACCGAAAAGGGGCTCCGGTTCCATAGGTGTTCGTGGGCGATCAGTTTCCCCGACACTATGGGATCCCAAAACGGTGAGTAATAGTCCACAAAATGGGTCAGAATCGACAAAAACTACGAGTGTTGATAAACGACACGTAAACGCACCCCTGGGTTCGCAAGTCCTGGAAATCACTTCGGGACCCCAAAACAGTGAGTAATTGTCCACAAAACATGCCAGAATCGGCCAAAACCACGAATGTTGATGACCGACACGTAAAGGCACCCCGTGGTTCGTCAATCTTGAAAATCACTCCGGGACCCCAAAACAACGAGTAATAGTCCACGAAAGAGGCCAAAATCGACCAAAACTAATAGTGCTGATAACCGACAAGTAAGCGCACATTGGGGTTTAGCAACTATGGAAATCGCTTTAGGACCCCAAAACGGTGAGTAATAGTCCACGAAACGGGTCAGAATTGGCCAAAACTTCGAGTGTTGATGACGGACATGTAAACGCACCGCGGGGTTCGTCAATCGTGGAAATCACTATGGGGCCCCAAAACGGTGAGTAATAGTCCACGAA
>LR738709.1:221571-231590 GCA_902687465.1 Secale cereale | reverse complement strand
AACCGCGAGTGTTGATGAACGACACGTAAACGCACCCCTGGGTTCGTAAATCCTGGAAATCACTCAAAGACCCCAAAATAGTGAGTAGTCCACAAAACATGCCAGAATCGGCCAAAACCGCGAGTGTTGATGACCGACACGTAAACGCACCCCGGGGTTCGTCAATCTTGAAAATCACTCCGGGACACCAAAACAGTGAGTAATAGTCCACGAAAGAGGCCAAAATCGGCCAAAACTGCGAGTGCTGATAACCTACACGTAAGCGCAGCTTGGGGTTTAGCAACTATGGAAATCGCTTTAGGACCCCAAAACGGTGAGTAATAGTCCACGAAACGAGTCAGAATTGGCCAAAACTTCGAGTGTTGATGACGGACATGTAAACGCACCGCGGGGTTCGTCAATCATGCAAATCACTATGGGACCCCAAAACGGTGAGTAATAGTCCACGAAACGGGTCAGAATCGACAAAAACTGCGAGTGTTGATAAACGACACGTAAACGCACCCCTGGGTTCGCAAGTCCTGGAAATCACTTCGGGACCCCAAAACAGTGAGTAATTGTCCACAAAACATGCCAGAATCGGCCAAAACCGCGAATGTTGATGACCGACACGTAAAGGCACCCCGTGGTTCGTCAATCTTGAAAATCACTCCGGGACCCCAAAACAATGAGTAATAGTCCACGAAAGAGACCAAAATCGACCAAAACTAATAGTGCTGATAACCGACAAGTAAGCGCACATTGGGGTTTAGCAACTATGGAAATCGCTTTAGGACCCCAAAACGGTGAGTAATAGTCCACGAAACGGGTCAGAATTGGCCAAAACTTCGAGTGTTGATGACGGACATGTAAACGCACCGCGGGGTTCGTCAATCGTGGAAATCACTATGGGGCCCCAAAACGGTGAGTAATAGTCCACGAAACGGGTCAGCATCGACAAAAACTGCGAGTGTTGATGAACGACACGTAAACGCACCCCTCGGTTCGTAAATCCTGGAAATCACTCCGGGACCCCAAAAAGTGAGTAGTCCACAAAACATGCCAGAATCGGCCAAAACCGCGAGTGTTGATGACCGACACGTAAACGCACCCCGGGGTTCGTCAATCTTGGAAATCACTCCGGGACACCAAAACAGTGAGTAATAGTCCACGAAACAGGCCAAAATTGGCCAAAACTGGGAGTGCTGATAACCGACACGTAAGCGCAACTTGGGGTTTAGCAACTATGGAAATCGCTTCAGGACCCCAAAACGGTGAGTAATAGTCCACGATACGGGTCAGAATCGGCCAATACTTTGAGTGTTGATGACCGACACATAAACGCACCCCTGGGTTCGTAAATCCTGGAAATAACTCCGGGACCCCAAAATAGTGAGTAAGTCCATGAAACGGGTCAGAATCGACAAAAACCACTAGTGTTGATGAACTACACGTAAACGCACCCCTGGGTTCATAAATCCTGGAAATCACTGCGGGACCCCAAAAGAGTGAGTAATAGTCTACAAAACATGCCAGAATCGGCCAAAACCGCTAGTGTTGATGACCGACACGTAAACGCACCCCGTGGTTCGTCAATATTGAAAATCACTCCGTGACCCCAAAACAGTGAGTAATAGTCCATGAAAGAGGTCAAAATCGGCCAAAACTGCGAGTGCTGATAACCGACACGTTAGCGCACATTGGGGTTTAGCAACTATGGAAAGCACTTTAGGACCCCAAAACGGTGAGTAATAGTCCACGAAACGGGTCAGAATTGGCCAAAACTTTGAGTGTTGATGACGGACATGTAAACGCACCGCGAGGTTCGTCAATCGTGGAAATCACTATGGGGCCCCAAAACGGTGAGTAATAGTCCACGAAACGGGTCAGAATCGACAAAAACTGTGAGTGTTGATGAAAGACACGTAAACGCACCCCTGGGTTCGTAAATCCTGGAAATCACTCCGGGACCCCAAAACATTGAGTAGTCCACAAAACATGCCAGAATCGGCCAAAACCGCGAGTGTTGCTGAACGACACGTAAACGCACCCCTGGGTTCGTAAATCCTGGAAATCACTCCGGGACCCCAAAACAATGAGTAGTCCACAAAACATGCCAGAATCGGCCAAAACCGCGAGTGTTGATGACCGACATGTAAACGCACCCTATGGTTCGTCAATTTTGAAAATCACTCCGGGACCCCAAAATAGTGAGTAATAGTCCACGAAAGAGGCCAAAATCGGCCAAAACTGCGGGTGCTGATAACCAACTCGTAAGCGCACCTTGGGGTTGAGCAACTATGGAAATCGCTTTAGGACACCAAAACGGTGAGTAATAGTCCACGAAACGGGTCAATATTGGCCAAAACTTCGAGTGTTGATGACGGACAGGTAAACGCACCGCGGGGTTTGTCAATCGTGGAAATCACTATGGGACCCCAAAATGGTGAGTAATAGTCCACGAAACGGCTCAGAATCGACAAAAACTGCGAGTGTTGATGAACGACACGTAAACGCACCCCTTGGTTCGCAAGTCCTGGAAATCACTCCGGGACCCCAAAACAGTGAGTAATAGTCCACAAAACATGCCAGAATCGGCCAAAACCGCGAATGTTGATGACCGACACGTAAAGGCACCCCGTGGTTCGTCAATCTTGAAAATCACTCCGGGACCCCAAAACAGTGAGTAATAGTCCACGAAAGAGGCCAAAATCGACCAAAACTAATAGTGCCGATAACCGACAAGTAAGCGCACATTGGGGTTTAGCAACTATGGAAATCGCTTTAGGACCCCAAAACGGTGAGTAATAGTCCACAAAACAGGTCAGAATTGGCCAAAACTTCGAGTGTTGATGACGGACATGTAGACGCACCGCGGGGTTCGTCAATCGTGGAAATCACTATGGGACCCCAAAACGGTGAGTAATAGTCCATGAAACGGGTCAGAATCGACAAAAACTGCGAGTGTTGATGAACGACACGTAAACGCACCCCTGGGTTCGCAAGTCCTGGAAATCACTCCGGGACCCCAAAACAGTGAGTAATAGCCCACGAAACGGGTCAGAATCGACAAAAACCACTAGTGTTGATGAACGACACGTAAACGCACCCCTGGGTTCGTAAATCCTGGAAATCACTCCAGGATCCCTAAAACATTGAGTAATAGTCCATAGGTCTGGAATTCGAGCCGAGTCGAACCTGATCGGCTCGACTCGCTAGAGCTCGTTTCGTTAACGAGCTAGCTCGACTCGACTCGTTACTATAACGAGCTCAAACTCAAGATTGGCTCGACTCGTATAACTCGCGAGCTAACTCGTTTAGCTCGTTAAGCTCGTTAAAGTCTTAAAGATATGTAATAAAACCCTGAAGCTTGATAAAAATGATTATGTATATATTAAACATACATATCACTAAACTATTATAATATTCTTGTAACACATGAGTCTCCTGGGCGGCTGGACCTTCAAGAGCTGGGCCTTGTATTGTGCGCCTGGGACGCGGGGTGCTGAGTGGCTAATCTTTTTTTGGATTGGGAGTGGTTGGTCTTTTGTATCGAGCCTAACGAGTTACACGAGTACTCGTCAGATTGGCTCATTTAACTTGTTCTATAAACGATCTTAAACTAAATCTCGACTCGACTCGTTATTCTTCGAGTTCGAGTCGATTCAAGCCGAGTCACGAGCTACTTGTTTAGCTCGCGAGCTTCGAGCTTTTTTTTCAGCCCTAATAGTCCACAAAACATGTGAGAATCGGCCAAAACTGCTAGTGTTGATGACCGACACGTAGACGCACCCCGTGGTTCATCAATATTGAAAATGACTCAGGGACCCCAAAACAGTGAGTAATAGGCCACAAAAGAGGCCAAAATCGGCCAAAACTACGAGTGCTGATAACCGACACATAAGCGCACATTGGGGTTTAGTAACTATGAAAATCGCTTTAGGACCCCAAAACGGTGAGTAATAGTCCACGAAACGGGTCAGAATTGGCCTAAACTTCGAGTGTTGATGACGGACATGTAAACGCACCGCGGGGTTCGTCAATCGTGGAAATCACTATGGGGCCCCAAAACGGTGAGTAATAGTCCACGAAACGGGTCAGAATCGACAAAAACTGCGAGTGTTGATGAACGACACGTAAACGCACCCCTGGGTTCGTAAATCCTGGAAATCACTCCGGGACCCCAAAACAGTGAGTAGTCCACAAAACATGCTAGAAACGGCCAAAACCACGACTGTCGTGGAATTAGCACGGCAGATGTCCGGTTTAACGGACTTAGTGATGGAACCATCGCACGGGTTAGCTTGAAGGGGTTAAAAGCACACAAAGGACATAGAGGGTTTATACTAGTTCGGCCCCTTCGAGGAAGGTAAAATCCTACGTCTAGTTTGGTTTGGTATTGCTTGGGCGTCAATGAACAGGGAGCAAATTGCTTGCCTGTATCTCGACGGTTTGTTTCTCCTCCTTGAACCGTCGCCGGGTCATCCCTTTATTAGGAGGTATAGCCCGGTCCGGGTTACAGAGTCCCGAGGCCGGCTCATAATTGTGTCCGCCTCGGTCTCTGCTCTTTCTTCCTTGTGTCTCAAGTTAAATGATAAGACGGTTTACAAACCGTAACTCTACACATGGGCCCTAAGCCTTCATGGGCTGTAATCTACTGAGCTTACAATTATATAACTATATCACCATAATCCGGTTTACCCTAGCCGGTTTATACCTGCTAGTAATATCCCTGACATTAGGCCCCAGAATGATTTGAACTTGTTCATGTCAGTCTTCTAAATCTTGCATAACCTTCTTTCTTGTATCTTCTTGGTTTTTGTAAACCGGATATGACGTCAGCCCTGGAAATCATTTGATTCGATCGTGACATCACTTCCACATTTATCGCGCACAAATGTTTATTATCTTTGCTTTAAAGGCCATCCCGAGAATCGAGGCGACAGGGGAATCTTTATCCAATCTCTCACTTCCTCAAATCCCGCGCTTGCCGTTTCGTCTCTCCCCCTTTATAATTACCGCCACATCTCTTCTCAAGCTCCTTCCGCTCGTCTTCTTCCTCCGTCGCCCGAAGCTTCTCCACTGCGCTCGAGCTCATCGCCGTCGTTGACCAGGACGCTGCATCAACCTGAATCGCATCCAGAGCCGCTCCGCCGCCGTTTCTTCTGCCTCAGGTATTCCTTTTTCCCTCGCTGTAGATCTGTAGCTTTAGGGTTCCACCATTGATTCGGCCATGAGACCTCAAAGCTCTACTGTTCGTCCCTTATGCTGTTTCTGCGGTAGATTCAATCTCAGATTACCGTTGAGATCTGCTCCTGCTCCGCTGCTTTATGCTTAGACTTGGTATTTTGAGATTAAATCCTTAGATTCATCCGCTCTGTATAAGACCCCCACAATTCTTCTATAATAGATCTGCATAAATTTCCTCTTTTTCCTACCGCTCAGATCTGTTTTACCTTAGCCTTTTGTAGAAACCCATTTCTTCATCCTCATAGATCTGTAAGATACTCGCCGGTTTAGTCAACCATGCATTGGTTCTGCAACGTATCAACCATGAACCCGACAGTTTAGCTGCTTTCTTTTTTGTTGTCATAAACCGGTAGCAGCCCCTTTCCCGCTTGCTTCCGGGTTGTCAATGCCATTAGTCCCTTGTCTAAACCGTCGTTGTGATTTTGCATATGTGATCCGGTTTATGCCTCTGTACTTGAATAATCCGGATTTTATACTTCACCTTTTCAGCACTTTCCTTCTGCTAATATGTCTGCCAAGCAGTTCGTTTCTTGTGACTGGGTTCCTTCCGTCATTACGGAAGAAGCCTTAGCTAATGATGCTGCAATTGGCACTCTGGGCCCTCAAGCAGTTCTGAAATGGCGGGCCCCAGGAAATGAATGCCTCCCTACTCCCAAAGAAGGAGAAGTTATTGTTTTCTTTGATCATATAGCCCAGGGTTTTAGTCCTCCCGGTTCAAAATTCTTCCGGGACGTACTGGCCGCTTTTCAGCTTCATCCTCAAGACATAGTCCCAAATTCCATATCAAATATCTGCGATTTCCAAGTTTTCTCCGAGGTGTATCTTCAAGAGGAGCCATCAGTCGACTTGTTCCGGGATTTTTTTCATTTGAACCGGCGAACTGAGTTTACTGGCGGACCTCATCAAGAACTGGGTGGGGTTAGCATTCAAAAGAGAAGAGACGCAGTCTTTCCTCACGCTGCTCTCCATACACACCCCAAGGATTGGAACAAATCTTGGTTCTATTGCCACGATACTTCACCTGAAGGAGAGAACCCACTGCCGGGTTATCGCGAACATCGCATTCCTAAAGATCATCCACTGCCGCAGCGTCTTAGCTCTTCAGAACGGCCCCGGTTCGCCTCGCAACTCGCCAAACACAAAGCCTTTATGGCCAACGGATTGACTGGAGTTGATTTTATGAGTTGCTCGCTTTCCTGGAGTATCCTCCCTCTGAGCCGGCGCTCCGGTTTGATGTATCAGTATACCGGAAAGCCGGATGATCCACAACGGTTTACCTACGTAATGGTTCCTGAAAAGGAAGTTATTGAATCTGCCAAGAAAATGCTCAACATCTCTTTGGAGGAATGTAGCAAAATTGGCTTGGCTCCATATTATAAGAAGAATAAACTGCCCGCGGTAAGCTTTCAATCTCTTCTGCTTGCTTTTAATCCGTTCATTAAATTATCTTCTATTTATCTTTCTTCTTGTATACAGGCCGACGATCCTTTTTGGAAGAGGAAACCTCAGGACAAGTCAGGCAAACAGCCACGCCGGAAAACCTATGCTGTTACGAAGAAAAAGGCGGCTGCTGGCCCCGGTTCACATGTTGAAGAAGATGATCCGGATTCTGAGGTATGAGTTAATCCGGATATGATTTGTTCACCTTTATCCCGATTTATGTTAACAATATCTTTTCACAGGATTTGGCTGAAACTAATAAAGCGGCCGAAACTGAGGTAATCACTCTTTCTTCAGATTCTGAACCGTCGGTGCCCAAGATTCGTAAGGCATCTCGGAAATACCCTTTTTCTCATCTTACGCTCAACTGGACCCCAATTTTCTTTTGAAGAAACAACAACACGAATCCCGCCGGACTACACGCCATAGTGGCCATGTAGTCGAGTCTTCCGGAATATCTCTTACTCTGGTCCGGAGGCGCTGCTCTGAGGTTTTACTTTCCCCAACTCTTCTTCATCCCAAGGCTAGACTTATACGCAAACCACTTAAACCGTCTGACCCTAATTATCAGGAGACTCCTTTATCCTCTTCTGGCGAATCCACTGCCACACAGGTCCCAATTCTGAAGACTGTCCCTGGGTAAGTCCTTTATTTCATCCGGTTTACCTTTGTATTTGCTTTTGTGACTCTGATTTCTTTTCCAATTCCTTTCAGCAAGCCTAAGCCTAGCAAAATGGTAAAGGCCAGCAAAACGGCTGCTGAGACTGCCACTGATGATCCGGCGGCTGATCCGGATACAGTCATTCCTCCGGAAAATGAGCCTACAGTTCAGCTTGATCATCCTGCTCCCATGGATCATAATTATGCTACTGCTCCTGAAAATCCCAACGCTGAAGATGTTCATGAACCGGCGAGTCCTGTCCGGGCCAACCCTCCTCGGACTAGCCCGGCTCCCGCTAGTCCAGTTCATACTGCCACTCCACAACCGGCAGCTGCCTCTTCTCCGGATATTCAAATAACCGGTACAGGTTATACCGCTCCTGCTGAGCCCGTTGTTTTAGCCAAGCATACTGCTAAAGCGGAGAAACTCCGGCAAGAGAAGGGCAAGTGGAGTACAGACTTGTCTAGTTACGCCGAGCTGAGTGCCCAGGAGCTTTATTCCGGGTATTTGAACCGGCTTCATACTAGTCGGGACTATGAAGCGGGCTTGGTCAATATGATGAAGGCCAAATATGAGGTATCTTACTTGTCTTTTGCTTTTGCCTTCTTTGTATTTCTGTCTATGTCATGGTAGCCCCCAAGTTCCGGTTTAGCTTTGTTGAAAGGTGAACCGGTACTTTCAAATATGAGCAAATAATCTTACATTAGCCCCCAAGTGCCAGGGGCATAACTCGGTTTATGTGCCTGGAACTTGTCTGAATCTTTCTTTCGATGTTTCAACTGCCCATTAGCCCCCAAGTGTCAAGTAGACAACTTGTTTGTGTGCTTGAGACTTGTCTTTAATTGTCACTCTTTGATACTTCAATTGCTCATTAGCCCCCAAGTGTCAAGTGGATAACTTGGTTATGTGCTTGAGACTTGTCTGAATTTTGTCATTTATTCCACTTGATTTCCCTTGCAGGCTGATTTGAACCGGAGGGCTGAAGAAATAACTGAACTCCGGAATAGACTTGCTGAAACTGAATCTGCTACTGCCAAGGCCAAAAAAGATCTGGCGCTGAGCTTAACCACTGCTGAACAGTTGAAGAAATATTTTGAATCGGAGCGGTCAACCTGGGAGGTGCAGAAGAACGCTCTTGAAAAGAGGGCAAAGGATGCTGAGGAGGCTCTTAACCCGGTGACACAAGAGCTGACCGGTTTAAAGCAGCAAATAGAGCTGATGACTTCTGCCGTCTTTGGTAAATACTTAACTTGCATGTGTCTTCATCTCTGCATCCTTTAGTCCGTTCCGGCTTAACTATGATAACCATATGCAGGGCGACGCGTCACCCATCTTGGGGATGACCTCTGGAAGAAACTCAAGGCTTCTTATACTCTTGTTGAGCAGCTGTATTCCGGTGCTCAAAGGATTATAAGTGCGATGTATTTTAATAAACCGGCCCCCACCACTATCCAAGGTACTCTGGAGAAGTTGTCTATCTTGCCTGCACGCTTGGAAGAGGTGAAGAAGTCTGCTGCCCGAGCCGGTTCTCTTGTAGCGCTCACCAGGGACAAAGCGCGGGTTCCAGATTTGGATCCGGAAGAAGCCCTGAACGGGTATCCCAGCACCAAAGAAGACGGATCGGCCTTCACTGGCAAAGACCTTCATGCTTTGACTAAGGAGATGCGTCCTCTCTCTAGCAAGCTTGCTGTCGAATCAGACTTGACCAGGTATCATCCGGTGTACGATTTAAAGAATGAGCGGGTGGATCGGCCGGTTTATGATACCGAAAATCTAATCCCACCAGTGCGCCCCCACACTTTCGCCCTAGATGTTGATCCGTCTGATCTGATTACTTAAGAGATGTACTTCTGTGCTTTATCAAAGATCGATTGGCGCGTTCCTAACTTTCAGCCGTTTCAGGAAGATGAAGAAGCTCCGGAACGAGTCGATCCTCAGCCGTCGCAGCAGGAGGAAGCATAGGCCACACAGTTTATCTTTGTAGCTGCGGTATTATTTTGCCGAAAAAAACTTTAATCCGTTCAGGCTTGCTGTGCCTTGTAATAGGATAGCTGGAAATATTGTCTGTCTCGATCCGGATGTCCCAACTTTGTTTTGGCGTCTGCCAATTTGAATCCTTTGTCTGATATGGTTTATCTTGCATACTATCTGTTTCTGTGATTAAGTATGTTTGATATCCTTAATCCGGCGAACATTGTTGTTTCTGAGGAAGCTCTTGGCTCCCTTGGGGCGTACCCAATTATTCCGGGTTTACAAGAACTACCGGTTTAAATAATGCTGGAGCTCTGTGTCCAGACTTTTGAAGATATGTGGTCAACTTTGAAGTTGTCCCACTCCGGATCAAAGAACCATAGAAACACATGAGAACACAAATACAAAGAACACAGGTTTACAAATAAGATCATGTAGTCGAGGCTTTTTGCGAGCTGCCAGGCTCCAAATCGAGGCTTCTGATTCGAATACGATCAGTAAACCGGATCACCAGGGGCTAAGCTAGGATTCGAATACGATCCGTTGCCCCCTAGTGATCGCGAAATTTTAGCCAATCAATGGATTCGAATACGATCCAAGGAGCTTATGATTCGAATACGATCATATAAACCGGATCACCAGGGGCTAAGCTAGGATTCGAATATGATCCGTAGCCCCCTGGTGACTGAAATTTTAGCCAATCGATGGATTCGAATAC
>LR738709.1:204406-221475 GCA_902687465.1 Secale cereale | reverse complement strand
ATTCGAATACGATCATATAAACCGGATCACCAGGGGCTAAGCTAGGATTCGAATATGATCCGTAGCCCCCTGGTGACTGAAATTTTAGCCAATCAATGGATTCGAATACGATCCAAGGAGCTTATGATTCGAATACGATCATATAAACCGGATCACCAGGGGCTAAGCTAGGATTTGAATACGATCCGTAGCCCCCTGGTGACTGAAATTTTAGCCAATCAATGGATTCGAATACAATCCAAGGAGCTTATGATTCGAATAATATCATATAAACCGGATCACCAGGGGCTAAGCTAGGATTCGAATACGATCCGTAGCCCCCTAATGAGTTTAGCTATGTTCTCTTTGGTTCGAATACGACCTATGTTTGAACAAGAAGCTCCTTAGTGGGTTTGGCTATGTTCTCTTTGGTTTGAATACGACCTATGTTTGAACACGAAGCCTTTTAGTGGGTTTGGCTATGTTCTCTTTGGTTCGAGTACGACCTATGTTTGAACAGGAAGCCTTCTAGTGAATGTAGAAGCAGGGTACTGATACGTCCAAAACGTATCTATAATTTCTGCTTGCTCCATGCCTCTTTTGGGTGATATTGCTATGATATTTATACACTTCCATACACTTTTGATCATATTTCGACTAACCTATTAACTCAGTGCACCCCAGTGCCAGTTTCTGTTTTCTGCTGTTTTTGTATTTCAGGTTTTCCCGTCACGAAAACTGCCAGAAAAATCCATGAAAAATTATATAAAAAATCAGCGTTCCGGAAGATTCCACACGGCCGAAGTAGGGCCGGAGGGGGGCCACCAGGGCTCCAGGCGCCCTGGTGGCGCGGCCCCCCTCCTGGCCGCGCCGGGGGGCGCCTGGGCCCCCCTTAGCTCCCCTGGCGACCCCCTTTGGCATATATTTAACACCCGTCGAGGAAACCCTGATTCCGGACCCCTTTTCTCCAGACGCAATTCCGATCTCCTCCGCCATCGCCATCAAGCATCGGGGGACCAGAATTCCTGTGCCGGCACCCTGCCGGGACGGGGAAGTGCCCCCGGATTCATCTCCATCGACGGTGCTTCCTCCCTCCATGATGCGGGAGTAGTTCCTCCTCGGGGCTGAGGTTTCTACCAGTAGCTATGTGGTCAATTCTCTCTCCCATGATGTGATCTTCGTTGTGATCATAGGCTATGTTAATCTAGGGTGATCCCATGATATTTCCCCTTCCTCTATGTATTGGATTGATGTACTCACTTGTCTTTATCTAGTATAATCCCCGAGACCAAGGTGACAGCGGTCTATTGGACATGGATTAGAAAAAATATTTTCATGAGTGATTTCCTCTCTTGTGTGTTGATTGAAGATTGAGAGTCTCTTGGTGCTTGTCTTTGACTATCCTTTAGATATGTTGTGGTGATTGTGGGACTCTCTTTGGATGGCCGCGGTGACATTGGGAAATCCTTAGATTGAGAACTACGAACATTGAGGTGTGCTTTTGTAGCCCTACATAATTCTCATCCTCTCTTGACCACGAAGGAATGACCTCCGGGTGCGTCTCCATTGCATGTTTTATGGGAAATATCATGTGATTCGATTATGTTAATGTTGTTGGGAGTTGCCACTAGTGAAAGTATGAACCCTAGGCCTTTTTCCACCATTTCAATACCATTTGTGCTCACGTTTACCACTTGTTTGCTTGCTGCACTTTTTATTACAGATTTATATTACTTTGCTTTGCCACTCCTATCATCCATATTTTACCATCTCTTCGCCGAACTAGTGCACCCATACAACTCCTAGTTGTATTAGGTGTGTTGGGGACACAAGAGACTTCTTGTATCTTAGTTGCAGGGTTGCTTGAGAGAGACCATCTTCAACCTCTACTTCCCTGAGTTCGATAAACCTTAGGTCATCCACTTGAGGGAAATTGCTGCTGTCCTACAAACCTCTGCGCTTGGAGGCCCAACATAGTCTACAAGAATAGAAGCGTGTGTAGACATCAAGCTATTTCTGGCGCCGTTGCCGGGGAGGTGAGTGCTTGAAGGTATATCTTTAGATCTTGCAATTAAATCTTTTTGTTTCTTGTTTTTATTTTCACTAGTTTTGCTTAATGGAAAACAACAAAAATATGAGAGAACTTTATAAGCTCTACCTTGAACTTGGACATGATGTGTTCGAAGAGAAAATTAAAAACCTTTGGAACTTTTTTATTTGCATAACAATCATCATGGTGGTGATGTTATTAGTATGTTTTTATTTAATATCAATATTGCTAATGACATGGAAAGCTCTAAGCTTGGGGATGACACGTTTGATGAACATGATATTTTTAGTCCCCCAACTTTTGAGGAGAAAATTTACTTTGATGATACTATGCCTCCTATATATGATGATTACAATGATGAATATGATATTTTCAGTCCACCTACTATCGAGGATAAAATTTATTATGATTATGATATGCCTCCTAAATACGATGATTACCATGATGGTTATGATAGTCTTACTCTCACTATTCCTAATAAGAAAGATTTTGCTTATATGAAGAGTAATGACACTTTTATGCTTTTGGATCATGGAAATAATGCCTTATGTGATAGTTATATTGTTGAGTTCATCCATGATGCCACTGAAATTTATAATGAGAGAGGGAGACATGGTTCTAAATATCTTAATAATAAGAAGTTTCCTCTTTTTATGGTGAATATTTTGAAGTTATGCATGTTTTGCCTTCCTATGCTTATTGCTTTGTGCTTCACTGAATTATTCTATTGCAATATTCCTATGCATAGGAAGCATGTTAGGCTTAAATGTGTTTGGTATTTGCTTCTTGATGCTCTCTTTTGTTCTTCAACTCTTATTCCTACGAGAGCATCATTAAAGTCTTATGCCTAGCTTAAAGGCATAAAAGAAAGCGCTTTTGGGAGGCAGCCCACAATGAATAAAATTTTATTTTGCTTTTTTTGTGTCTTGATGTTGTTACTACAGTAGCATCATCATTGTATCTTTACTTTTCATCTTTGTGCCAAGTGTAGCCTCTGATTGCAAGAAAGTTCAAAAGTTGTGACGTGCTGTCCAGGAAACAGATTCTGTCCTTGGACAGAAAAAATCGTATAAAATCACCAGATCATCTTTTTGGTCTGAATTTTTTCGACAGCGTGCTCTATACAATTGGCTTTCGGGCGTCTGTTCTGAGTTTTTTGATTTGAGTTGCAGAAGTGCCCCGAAAAAATCATTTACTACCTGCTGGTCTGTTTTTCACAGATTCTGTCCTGTTTTGCCTTTCCTTCATTTTGCAAACCTTGAGCTTGCTTTTTCTTTGCAAAAACCTTTTGGCAATCTTGAGAAACAGTAGACCTTCAAGAATATCCTTATTTCCAGCAAGGAAAAAATATTTTATTAAGGGTACTAACCTCGCTAATCAGATTATGATGAGTTATGTATGAAGGGAGTTTTCAAGTGTGCGAGGGAAGATGATAAAAAGATTCAGGAGTGTCAAACGCTCAAGCTTGGGGATGCCCCCATGCACCCCCAAGAAATATTCAAGAAGACTCAAGCGTCTAAGCTTGGGGATGCCCCCGTGCATCCCCTTCTCCATCAACAATTATCAGTTCGTCTTTCGTTCCACTATATATTTATCACTTCATGTGTTATGTGCTATGCTTGGAGCGTCTTGCTTTTAGTTTCCTTTTCAGTTTTCTTTAGCTTTGCTTGCTGTTCATAACGAGTTGGAACTCAGCTTTCTTTGTGTGGGAGAGAAACACGCTCCACTTCAACCTAGAACATAACATAGAATTTTCATGTCTATCCTTGCTGTGTGTGTTCTTTGTCTTTCAATAGCTACTATTATGTTCAGCTCTTAGTTTTCATGTTTATCTTTTTAAAGAGCTTTTGTTTAGTTGGTCGCTGGAACTCTCTTTAGTTATCATGCTTATCTTGTTAAGAGAGTTGGCTTCTGTTGCACTGGTCGATATGTCTATGATAAAAATGCTATGTGCATAATGGTGCTTAGTAGTTCATGTTTTCTTGTGGTTAGTCTCAAATAGCTGGGGGGTTCTCAATGTGTTATTGAAGTACCAACATGATTTGTTTGCCTATGATGTGGTATGGTTTAGTGGCATCTTCCTTCAAGAATTTATTTTGATTGACTTGGCATATGCTCACGCATATTTAAGACTGTAAAGAAAGTCTATCAAGCCTTGATGATCTTTAATTTCTGAATAGCGATATAACTTTCATGCCCGATTCAATGTTGCTTTGTCGCTCTGCATGATTATGACCGTCATTGCTCTTTTAGTTGGTCGCTCCCAGTCTTTTGCTAACCTTCACCTGTACTAAGCGGACTGACTGCTTGTGCATCCAAAATCCTTTAAACCAGTTATGCCATATGAGTCCACCATACCTTCCTATACATGGTATTTACCTGCCATTCCTAACGAAGACTTTCATGTACCATCTCGAAATTATTCAAAAAAGCATTTCTCTTTTGTGCCTCTGTTTTAGCTCATGAGGAAGTAGTAGTTAATTCATGATCTTTTTAAGTTGGACAAGCTTCACCCCGGGATTGCATGTCTAATGTGCAAACCCATAATACGAGAAGGAACTGGCATAGAGTGCGCCCGGCTCATTAAAAATTATACAACAAACAAACCCTCCTTCACGCTTTGTTCATGAGAAATCAGAAAACTTTGGCAGTGATAAACAAAGGAGATTAAGAGGATGTGATCGTCCTCATGCGGGAGCCGTTCCTCGAAACTTGTCCAGCTCAAGAAGTGATTGAGTTATCTGCTAGCATTCGTTGACGAAATATGCATATTCTAAAATAAATAAATTTATTACCTCTGTTTTCAAAACCAAGAGCTCTGGTACATGTTTAGTTTTTGTTTCTGACCATGGGTTTTCAACCTTGCCAACAAAAGCCACGGTTCGAGAGTCTCCACCTTCTTTAAAGCACCAACTATTGAGAGCATGATTGTCATTCTAAGTGTAATGTGCATTGTCCCAAAGTAGCATTGTCTTTTGCATGATTGTGATATCGTTTATTCCGAAATCATTGTATCTAGTCATCACTTAAACCTTGGAGGTGCCCCTGCATTTATGTTTTGCTTCACTAAAGGGGGCAAGCGAGATATCACTTTATCATATTTGCACACCATGCTCATTACAAATCTATTTGATGTTTCAGTATCATATTGTAAAACTTTCAGTTCTTTGTGATTTTCTCATGAGGCAACTTAATTACTATAGATTCATTGTCTCAGTAAGCTTTTGTCATATGACTATGAAAAGTCCTATATGGTTAATATCATGTCACCACAGAAATTATTCTTGTTATCATTTACCTACTCGATGACGAGCAGGAATTAAGCTTGGGGATGTTGATACGTCCAAAATGTATCTATAATTTCTGCTTGCTCCATGCCTCTTTTGGGTGATATTGCTATGATATTTATACACTTCCATACACTTTTGATCATATTTGGACTAACCTATTAACTCAGTGCACCCTAGTGCCAGTTTCTGTTTTCTGCTGTTTTTGTATTTCAGGTTTTCCCGTCACGAAAACTGCCAGAAAAATCCCGGATTTTTTATATAAAAAATCAGCGTTCCGGAAGCTTCCACACGGCCGAAGTAGGGCCGGAGGGGGGCCACCAAGGCTCCAGGCGCCCTGGTGGCGCGGCCCCCCTCCTGGCCGCGCCGGGGGGGCGCCTGGGCCACCCTTAGCTCCCCTGGCGACCCCCTTTGGCATATATTTAACACCCGTCGAGGAAACCCAGATTCCGGACACCTTTTCTCCAGACGCAATTCCGATCTCCGCCGCCATCGCCATCAAGCTTCGGGGGACCAGAATTCCTGTGCCGGCACCCTGCCGGGACGGGGAAGTGCCCCCGGATTCATCTCCATCGACGTTGCTTCCTCCCTCCATGATGCGGGAGTAGTTCCTCCTCGGGGCCGAGGTTTCTACCAGTAGCTATGTGGTCAATTCTCTCTCCCATGATGTGATCTTCGTTGTGATCATAGGCTATGTTAATCTAGGGTGATCCCATGATATTTCCCCTTCCTCTATGTATTGGATTGATGTACTCACTTGTCTTTATCTAGTATAATCCCCGAGACCAAGGTGACAACGGTCTATTGGACATGGATTAGAAAAATATTTTCATGAGTGATTTCCTCTCTTGAGTGTTGATTGAAGATTGAGAGTCTCTTGGTGCTTGTATTTGACTATCCTTTAGATATGTTGTGGTGATTGTGGGACTCTCTTTGGATGGCCGCGGTGACATTGGGAAATCCTTAGATTGAGAACTAGGAACTTTGAGGTGTGCTTTTGTAGCCCTACATAATTCTTGTCCTCTCTTGACCACGAAGGAATGACCTCCGGGTGCGTCTCCATTGCATGTTTTATGGGAAATATCATGTGATTCGATTATGTTAATGTTGTTGGGAGTTGCCACTAGTGAAAGTATGATCCCTAGGCCTTGTTTCCACCATTGCAATACAATTTGTGCTCACGTTTACCACTTGTTTGCTTGCTGCACTTTTTATTACATATTTATATTACTTTGCTTTGCCACTCCTATCATCCATATTTTACCATCTCTTCGCCGAACTAGTGCACCCATACAACTCCTAGTTGTATTAGGTGTGTTGGGGACACAAGAGACTTCTTGTATCTTAGTTGCAGGGTTGCTTGAGAGAGACCATCTTCAACCTCTACTTCCCTGAGTTCGATAAACCTTAGGTCATCCACTTGAGGGAAATTGCTGCTGTCCTACAAACCTCTGCGCTTGGAGGCCCAACATAGTCTACAAGAATAGAAGTGTGTGTAAACATCAGGTACCTATATAGGAGTTGCACTGTGCGGCAAACCTTCTTTGGTCCCTTAATAAATAGTTGTCCTGTATATCAACATAGATAGATCAAGGCATCTTGTCTTCTTAATGAAAATGATATATATCAAGAGAAATAAACTGTAGATGAATATCACCATAAGATACTTATATTGGAAAAAAGGGCTGACCCCCCGGTTTATCGAGGGCACCGGTTTATTCATTAATCATAATATATACATAGGATACAGCAGAGCTCATGGCTCAAGTATAGTAGGGCCGCAGGAGAGCGATGTTCCACGGCCACTTTGTCTCTTCTTTTGATGTCTGTGAGTCCTTGTGCTCTCGAACGTCCACCAGGTAATATGAACTGTTGTGTAGATTCTTGTGCCCTTCCCAAGGCGGGGATAGCTTGTGCATATCTGTTTGATCTTGGATGAGCCGGAGTACCAAATCCCCCTCCTGGAACGTCCTGGTTTTGATCCGGCGGCTGTGATATCTGCGCAAATCCTGTTGATAAATCGCGGACCGTGCTGCTGCTATGTCACGCTCTTCATCTAGCCGGTCCAAACTGTCCTGTCTTGCCTGCTCATTGGCTGCTTCAACATAAGCCGTCACCCGTGGTGAATCACGGCGGATATCGCTTGGAAGAACTGCTTCAGCGCCGTACACCATGAAGAAAGGTGTATAACCTGTAGACCGGTTCGGCGTAGTATTGATGCTCCAGAGGACAGAGGGTAATTCCTCAACCCAGCACCCTGGTGTTCTTTGCAAAGGAGTCATAAGCCGGGGCTTGATACCACACAAAATCTCTTGATTTGCTCTTTCAGCTTGACCATTGGATTGAGGGTGAGCTACAAAAGATACATCTAGGCGAATATGCTCTCGTTGACAAAACTCTTCCATATCTCCTTTAGATAAATTGGTGCCATTGTCTGTGATGATGCTGTGTGGAAAGCCAAACCGGAAAATTACCTTTTTGATGAATTTAACCGCTGTTGCCGCATCACACTTGCTCACAGGCTTTGCCTCAATCCACTTTGTAAACTTATCCACAGCAACCAGCAAATGAGTTTTTTGATCTTGGGATCGTTTGAAATGCCCAACCATATCGAGCCCCCAAGTCGCAAACGGCCAAGTAATCGGTATCATCCGGAGCTCCTGTGCCAGAACAAGAGCACGTCGTAAAAATTTCTGACAAGCATCGCATCTCCGGACTAGATACGCCGCATCAGCATGGGCTGTCAGCCAATAGAACCCATGTCGAAAAGCTTTAGCCACCAAGGATTTTGAACCGGCATGATGACCACAATCCCCTTCATGGATCTCACGAAGGATATCACAACCTTCCTCAGATGACACACACCGCTGAAATGCTCCAGAAACACTGCGATGGTGAAGTTCTCCGTTTACGATTGTCATGGATTTGGAGCGCTGGATTATCTGCCTTGCTTCAATCTCATCATCCGGCAACTCTCCACGGCTTAGATATGCCAAGTAAGGGAGTGTCCAATCCGGGATAACATGAAGTGCCGCAACTAGCTGTGCTTCCGGATCAAGAACGGCCAAATCCTCCTCCGACGGTACTTGAACTGATGGACTGTGTAACTCATCCAAAAAGGTATTCGGTGGCACCAGTTTACGCTGTGAACCCAACCGGCTTAGAACATCAGCGCTTCATTCCTTCGATGGTCTATGTGATCCACTTGATATCCTTTGAAATATCCTGCGACTGCTTCAACTTCTCGTCTGTAAGCTGCCATGAGAGGGTCTTTAGAATCCCATTTGCCGGATACTTGCTGCGCCACTAAATATGAATCGCCAAAACACTTGACCCGGCTCAAGTTCATCTCCTTAGCCATCCGTAGGCCATGAAGCAATGCTTCATACTCTGCTGCATTGTTAGTACAAGGAAACAGTAAACGGAGGACATAACAAAACTTGTCACCTCGTGGGGAGGTTAAAACAACTCCAGCCCCGAGCCTTCTAACTGCCTTGAACCATCAAAATGAATCGTCCAGTATGTAAGATCCGGCTTCTCCTCTGGTGCTTGAAATTCTGTCCAATCATTGATGAAATCTACCAATGCTTGGGATTTGATAGCGGTGCGTAGCACATACTTCAATCCGTGTGGGCTAAGCTCAATGGCCCACTTCGCCACTCTGCTAGTAGCTTCCCTGTTCTGGATTATATCCCCCAATGGTGCTGAACTGACAACAGTTATTGGATGGCCTTGGAAATAATGCTTCAACTTCCAGTTTGCCATGAACACGCCATATACCTGCTTCTGCCAATGCGGGTACCTTTGTTTGGATTCAATGAGAACTTCACTGACATAATAGACTGGACGTTGAACCGGATATTCCTTTCCTGCTTCCTTGCGCTCAACCATGATTGCCACTCTGACTGCCCGTGCATTGGCGGCAATGTATAATAGCAATGGCTCATTATCAACGGGGGCAGCGAGGACCGGCGGCTCTGCCAGTTGCCGCTTCAAATCCTCAAACGCAGCGTTTGCCTCATCACTCCATATAAACCGGTCTGTCTTTTTCAGCATCTGATAAAGCGGAATTGCCTTCTCTCCCAGACGGCCGATGAACCGGCTCAACGCTGTGATCCGGCCAGCGATACGCTGAACATCATTGATGCAAGCCGGTTTAGTCAAAGACGTGATTGCCTTGATCTTCTCCGGATTGGCTTCTATTCCTCTGTTTGACACCAAGAATCCAAGGAGTTTGCCCGCCGGAACACCGAAAGCACACTTCTCCGGATTAAGCATCATTTTATAGGCTCGAAGGTTGTCGAAGGTCTCCTTGAGGTCCTCTATCAGCGTCTCCTCCTTCCTTGATTTCACTACAATATCATCCACATAAGCATCAACATTTCTCCCTATCTGCCCCTTAAGACAATTCTGTACGCAACGCTGGTAAGTTGCTTGGGCACTCTTGAGCCCAAAAGGCATAGACACATAGCAAAAAGCACCAAAAGGAGTTATGAAGGCCGTCTTCTCCTGATCTTTAACTGCCATCTTGATCTGGTAATACCCTGAATATGCATCCAAAAAACTTAGCCGCTCACATCCCGCCGTAGCATCAATGATCTGATCAATACGAGGGAGAGCAAAAGGGTCGGTTGGACAAGCTTTGTTTAGGTCTGTGTAATCCACACACATTCTCCACTTTCCATTTTTCTTTAACACCAGCACCGGATTAGCCAACCACTCCGGATGAAAAACTTCAACTATGAACCCTGCAACCAAAAGTCTGGCCACTTCTTCTCCTATAGCCTTGCGCCTTTCTTCATTGAAGCGGCGCAGATATTGCTTGACTGGTTTAAACTTCGGATCAATGTTAAGACTGTGCTCAGCGAGTTCCCTCGGTATACCTGGCATGTCAAAAGGTTTCCATGCAAAGATATCCCGATTCTCATGGATGAACTCGATGAGCGCGCTTTCCTATTTAGGATCAAGGTTAGCACTGATAGTGAACTGCTTGGATGAATCGCCTGGCACAAAGTCAACTTGCTTGGTTTCCTCTGCAGACTTGAATTTCAACGCCGGATCATGCTCTATAGTTGGCTTCTTCAACGGGGACATATCTGCCGGATCAACATTGTCTTTGTAAAATTTCAACTCCTCCGTAGCACATACTGCCTCCGCATAGGCAGCATCTCCTTCTTCGCACTCCAATGCAATCTTGCGACTCCCATGAACCGTGATGGTTCCTTTGTGACCCGGCATCTTGAGCTGTAGATAAACATAGCACGGCCTAGCCATAAACTTGGCGTAAACCGGTCGTCCGAACAAGGCATGATATGGGCTCCGGATCTTGACAACTTCACAGGTTATCATCTCCGACCTGGAATCCTGTTCATCTCCAAAGGTAACTTCTAGGTCAATTTTCCCAACCGGGTAAGCTGATTTACCTAGCACTACTCCATGAAACACCGTGTTTGACCGCCTTAGCTTCTTATCTGTCAGCCCCATGCGACGGAAAGTCTCATAGTACAATATATTGATGCTGCTGCCGCCGTCCATGAGAACTTTGGTGAATTTGTAGCCACCCACCTGTGGTGCTACCACTAAGACCAATTGGCCCGGATTATCAACTCGCGGCGGGTGATCCTCTCTGCTCTACACAATAGGTTGCTCCGACTAGCGCAGGAATCGTGGTGTCGCCGGTTCAACCACGTGGACCGCCCGTTTTAAGACTTTTTGATCCCGTTTGCACAAACTCGTAGTGAACACATGATACTGTCCACTACTCAGCTCCTTTGGATTACTCTGATATCCGGATTGCGGCTGCTGTTGACGCTGCTGATTGCCTTGATTGTTGCTATTACTCTGGCCTTGCTGTTGGTTGTTTTGGCTATTGTAACCGCCCTGACCATACTGATGGTTGCCTTGGTTATTGTAACCGCCCTGACCATACTGATGGTCGCCTTGGTTATTGTAACCATTGTTGTTGCCACGATATCCTGATCCGGAGCCGTTCCCCTAGTGACCCGGACCGTAAAACCCGGGGCCTGATCCGCCGCCTGGTGGCCCGTTGTTAGATCTGACCCGGTTCATGGCCTCCATCATGGCCTTGCATTCTCCCCAGGTATGTTTAGCTGGATGTTCCTTTGTTCCGTGTTTCGGGCAAGGTTCATTCAACTCTTGCTCCCAACTAACGAACCCCCCGCCGGTTTGTGGGGGCGGTTTACCCTTGTTGCGTTGAAAACTCCCTTGGACTTGGGTGTTGGCCACAAAGTCAGAGCCACCCTCTGTCTTTCGCTTGCCTAAGAAGCTTGTTCCGACCGGATTAGCCTGCGCCGGTTTACCGGGTTTATTTGCCTTTCCAGATTTATCTCAATCCGCTTCTGGGTACTTGGTGTTGTTGGAGTCCCCATACTTTACCAAAGCGCTCATGAGAGTTCCCATGTCATTACAATCCCGTTTGAGCCATCCCAGTTTCAACTTCAGAGACTCGAACCGGCAATTGTTTTCCAGCGTCACTATTGCCGTACTGGGATTGATACCGTTCGAAGAGTGCAAGATTTCTGACACTCGCCGGACCCATGCACTCGTGGGCTCCTGCCCTCCTTGTATACATGCTGCTAGGTCCACCACTGACATCGGCTGCTTGCACGTGTCCTTGAAATTTTTGATAAACTGGCGGCGTAACTCTCCCCATGATCCGATGGAATTAGGTGGTAAGCCCTTTAACCAGGTCCGGGCTGTACCCTCAAGCATCATGGCAAAGTACTTCGCGCAAGCCGCTTCATCCACGTCCAGCATCTCCATAGCCATCTCGTAACTCTCAATCCAAGCCTCTGGAGCCAAATCTACTGTGTAATTAGGCACTTTACGTGGGTCCTTGAAATCCTTGGGTAACTTCACGCTCCGTAGAGCGGGAATAAGACACTTCACTCCAAAGGAACTCGCCGTGACTCCCGTCTCTGCTGTGGTTGTGTGAACTGGCGTCGTTTGGTGGATCTCCTCGCGGGCCGTGGGTCCGGCCCGGTTTATCGCCTGCCAGGCTTGCGCCTCTGCACCCGTCGGATTACCCTGTCTGTGACGATGCCGCCTCCGTTCACTGCTGGACACCTCCGGTTCATCCCAATGCCGAGTATAACTCCGGCTGTGGCGGGGTGTTGAATGAAGTCTTTCCCTACTGTAGGAGTAAGCCTGCTGCTGTGTCAACGCCGTATTGAGTAGATCTTTGACCCGACGTGCTTCCATTGCCACGGGGGACGTCCCCTCAATGGGTAAAGTGGCCAGACGTGAAGCGGCAGCAACAATGTTATCCAAAGGGTTTGAATAATGGCCCGGAGGAGTGGGGATGTGAGGCGTGGACATAATCCGTCGATCTTGCTCCGCAGTGGGCTGTTGAACCGGCTCGCCCCGCACCGGGGCAACCCTCCGGTTTACCTCCGGATCATTGCTGGCTCCCGCTCCTGGCGTCCCGAAGAGATTCATCGCCTCATAGACTGGCTGTAGACGAGATTGGTACCTTCGAGTCCTTACTCCTTGCGCAGAGGCCTGTTCCATCCTCAGCTGGAAATCCTGTGAATCCAGCTCTGCCTGCCTTGTCGCTATCATAGCTTTCTCTGCCCTTAGATCCTCTCTTGCTTGCTCGATCCGGCCCTTCAACTGAAGGAGTTCTGTATCGTGTTGTGCCTTGTTTGCTGGAGCCACCACTGCTACTGCTCGGGTTGTCAACTCCTCTACCAAGGCCGATAGAGCGTCAGAGGGCGAGGGGGCCTGGCCGCTCCCCCCTGCACCAGCTTCTGCTGCTCCGTTCACCGTGGTCTGCGGCGTAGGTTGTGATCCGGCCATAAGGACAGCCACCCGGTTTGGCAGATCAAAGGGGTCCGGAAAACTGTCTCCATCGGACACACCCCCGGATCGACCGTCCCCCAACAGATACAAAGATTCAGTCTCTCCGGATGAGGATTCATCGTCGGAATAAACAACAGTCTCGCCACCAGAATCCGATCCGTCCTCGGCTTGGACTCCGTGAATTGCTCCGACGAAAACGCGCTTCATGGCAGGCTGAATCCGGGCCGATCTCGCACGCTGAGCCGGCTCGATGATGTTGGGGAAGATGTCGGGCTCAGGTCCCGGTTCACCAATCTTGCCGATGAAGACGTGGATGCCACCGAAGGGAACCCGGTACCCGTATTCGATTGAATCGGCCTCCGGGCCCCAGCCAGCGTCGTCGATGTAGATTCGGCCGCGGCGACTCTTGGTCATCCGGCCGACCGCGTAGCCCTTGAGTCCCCACGGTGGGCGCCAACTGTCGTGGAATTAGCACGGCAGATGTTCGGTTTAACGGACTTAGTGATGGAACCATCGCATGGGTTAGCTTGAAGGGGTTAAAAGCACACAAAGGACACAGAGGGTTTATACTAGTTCGGCCCCTTCCAGGAAGGTAAAAGCCTACGTCTAGTTTGGTTTGGTATTGCGTGGGCGTCAATGAACAGGGAGCGGATTGCTTGCCTGTATCTCGACGGGTTGTTTCTCCTCCTTGAACCGTCGCCGGGTCGTCCCTTTATATAGGAGGTAACGCCCGGTCCGGGTTACAGAGTCCCGAGGCCGGCTCATAATTGTGTCCGCCTCGGTCTCTGCTCTTTCTTCCTTGTGTCTCAAGTTACATGATAAGACGGTTTGCAAACCGTAACTCTACACATGGGCCCTAAGCCTTCATGGGCTGTAATCTCTACTGAGCTTACAATTATATAACTATATCACCATAATCCGGTTTACCCTAGCCGGTTTATACCTGCTACTAATATCCCTGACAGCGAGTGTTGATGAGCGACACGTAACCGCACCCCTGGGTTCGTAAATCCTGGAAATCACTCCGGGACCCCAAAACAGTGAGTAGTCCACAAAACATGCGAGAATCGGCCAATACCGTGAGTGTTGATGACCGACACGTAAACGCTCCCCGGGGTTCGTCAATCTTGAAAATCACTCCGGGACACCAAAACAGTGAGTAATAGTCCACGAAAGAAGCCAAAATCGGCCAAAACTACGAGTGCTGATAACCAACACGTAAGCGCACCTTGGGGTTTAGCAACTATGGAAATCGCTTTAGGACCCTAAAACGGTGAGTAATAGTCCACGAAACGGGTCAGAATTGGCCAAAACTTCGAGTGTTGATGACGCACATGTAAACGCACCGCGGGGTTCGTCAATCGTCGAAATCACTATGGGACCCCAAAACGGTGAGTAATAGTCCACGAAATGGGTCAGAATCGACAAAAACTGCGAGTGTTGATGAACGACATGTAAACGCACCCCTGGGTTCGCAAGTCCTGGAAATCACTCCGGGACCCCAAAACAGTGAGTAATAGTCCACAAAACATGCCAGAATCGGCCAAAACCGCGAATGTTGATGACCGACACGTAAAGGCACCCCGTGGTTCGTCAATCTTGAAAATCACTTCGGGAGCCCAAAACAGTGAGTAATAGTCCACGAAAGAGGCCAAAATCGGCCAAAACTGCGAGTGCTGATAACCGACAAGTAAGCGCACATTGGGGTTTAGCAAATATGGAAATCGCTTTAGGACCCCAAAACGGTGAGTAATAGTCCACGAAACGGGTCAGAATTGGCCAAAACTTTGAGTGTTGATGACGGACATGTAAACGCACCGCGGGGTTCGTCAATCGTGGAAATCACTATGGGGCCCCAAAACGGTGAGTAATAGTCCACGAAACGGGTCAGAATCGACAAAAACTGCGAGTGTCGATGAACGACACGTAAACGCACCCCTGGGTTCGTAAATCCTGGAAATCACTCCGGGACCCCAAAACAGTGAGTAGTCCACAAAACATGCCAGAATCGGCCAAAACCGCGAGTGTTAATGACCGACACGTAAATGCACCCCGGGGTTCGTCAATCTTGAAAATCACTCCGGGACACCAAAACAGTGAGTAATAGTCCACGAAAGAGGCCAAAATCGGCCAAAACTACGAGTGCTGATAACCAACACGTAGGCGCACCTTGGGGTTTAGCAACTATGGAAATCACTTTAGGACCCCAAAACGGTGAGTAATAGTCCACGAAACGGGTCAGAATTGGCCAAAACTTCGAGTGTTGATGACGGACATGTAAACGCACGCGGGGTTCGTCAATCGTGGAATTCACTATGGGACCCCAAAACGGTGAGTAATAGTCCACGAAACGGGTCAGAATCGACAAAAACTGCGAGTGTTGATGAACGACACGTAAACGCACCCCTGGGTTCGCAAGTCCTGGAAATCACTCCGGGACCCCAAAACAGTGAGTAATAGTCCACAAGACATGCCAGAATCGGCCAAAACCGCGAATGTTGATGACCGACACGTAAAGGCACCCCGTGGTTCGTCAATCTTGAAAATCACTCCGGGACCCCAAAACAGTGAGTAATAGTCCACGAAAGAGGCCAAAATCGACCAAAACTAATAGTGCTGATAACTGACAAGTAAGCGCACAATGGGGTTTAGCAACTATGGAAATCGCTTTAGGACCCCAAAACGGTGAGTAATAGTCCACGAAACGGGTCAGAATTGGCCAAAACTTCGAGTGTTGATGACGGACATGTAAACGCACCGCGGTGTTCGTCAATCGTGGAAATCACTATGAGGCCCCAAAACGGTGAGTAATAGTCCACGAAACGGGTCAGAATCGACAAAAACTGTGAGTGTTGATGAACGACACGTAAACGCACCCCTGGGTTCGTAAATCCTGGAAATCACTCCGGGACCCCAAAAAAGTGAGTAGTCCACAAAACATGCCAGAATCGGCCAAAACCGCGAGTGTTAATGACCGACACGTAAATGCACCCCGGGGTTCGTCAATCTTGAAAATCACTCCGGGACACCAAAACAGTGAGTAATAGTCCACGAAAGAGGCCAAAATCGGCCAAAACTGCGAGTGCTGATAACCAACACGTAAGCGCACCTTGGGGTTTAGCAACTATGGAAATCGCTTTAGGACCCCAAAACGGTGAGTAATAGTCCACGAAACGGGTCAGAATTGGCCAAAACTTCGAGTGTTGATGACGGACATGTAAACGCACCGCGGGGTTCGTCAATCGTGGAAATCACTATGGGACCCCAAACCGGTGAGTAATAGTCCACGAAACGGGTCAGAATCGACAAAAATTGCGAGTGTTGATGAACGACACGTAAACGCACCCCTGGGTTCGCAAGTCATGGAAATCACCCCGGGACCCCAAAACAATGAGTAATAGTCCACAAAACATGCCAGAATCGGCCAAAACCACGAATGTTGATGACCGACACGTAGAGGCACCCCGTGGTTCGTCAATCTTGAAAATCTCTCCGGGACCCCAAAACAGTGAGTAATAGTCCACGAAAGAGGCCAAAATCGGCCAAAACTAATAGTGCTGATAATCGACAAGTAAGCGCACATTGGGGTTTAGCTACTATGGAAATCGCTTTTGGACCCCAAAACGGTGAGTAATTGTCCACGAAACGGGTCAGAATTGGCCAAAACTTCGAGTGTTGATGACGGACATGTAAACGCACCGCGGGGTTCGTCAATCGTGGAAATCACTATGGGGCCCCAAAACGGTGAGTAATAGTCCACGAAATGGGTCAGAATCGACAAAAACTGCGAGTGTTGATGAACGACACGTAAACGCACCCCGGGTTCGTAAATCCTGGAAATCACTCCGGGACCCCAAAACAGTGAGTAGTTCACAAAACATGCCAGAATCCGCCAAAACCGCGAGTGTTGACGAAAGACACGTAAACGCACC
>LR738709.1:122181-139627 GCA_902687465.1 Secale cereale | reverse complement strand
CACGAAAGAGGCCAAAATCGGCCAAAACTACGAGTGCTGATAACCAACACGTAAGCGCACCTTGGGGTTTACAACTATGGAAATCGCTTTAGGACCCCAAAACGGTGAGTAATAGTCCACGAAACGGGTCAGAATTGGCCAAAACTTCGAGTGTTGATGACGGACATGTAAACGCACTGCGGGGTTCGACAATCGTGGAAATCACTATGGGACCCCAAAACGGTGAGTAATATTCCACGAAACGGGTCAGAATCGACAAAAACTGCGAGTGTTGATGAACGACACGTAAACGCACCCCTGTGTTCGCAAGTCTTGGAAATCACTCCAAGACCCCAAAACAGTGAGTAATAGTCCACAAAACATGCCAGAATCGGCCAAAACCGCGAATGTTGATGACCGACACGTAAAGGCACCCCGTGGTTCGTCAATCTTGAAAATCACTTCGGGACCCCAAAACAGTGAGTAATAGTCCACGAAAGAGGCCAAAATCGGCCAAAACTGCGAGTGCTGATAACCGACAAGTAAGTGCACATTGGGGTTTAGCAAATATGGAAATCGCTTTAGGACCACAAAACGCTGAGTAATAGTCCACGAAACGGGTCAGAATTGGCCAAAACTTCGAGTGTTGATGACGGACATGTAAATGCATCGCGGGGTTCGTCAATCGTGGAAATCACTATGGGGCCCCAAAACGGTGAGTAATAGTCCACGAAACGGGTCAGAATCTACAAAAACTTTGAGTGTTGATGAATGACACGTAAACGCACCCCTGGGTTCGTAAATCCTGGAAATCACTCTGGGACCCCAAAACAGTGAGTAGTCCACAAAACATGCCAGAATCGGCCAAAACCGCGAGTGTTGATGACCGACTCGTAAACGCACCCCGGGGATCGTCAATCTTGAAAATCACTCCGGGACACCAAAACAGTGAGTAATAGTCCACGAAAGAGGCCAAAATCGGCCAAAACTACGAGTGCTGATAACCAACACGTAAGCGCACCTTGGGGTTTAGCAACTATGGAAATCGCTTTAGGACCCCAAAACGGTGAGTAATAGTCCACGAAACGGGTCAGAATTGGCCAAAACTTCGAGTGTTGATGACGGACATGTAAACGCACCGCGGGGTTCGTCAATCGTGGAAATCACTATGGGACCCCAAAACGGTGAGTAATAGTCCACGAAACGGGTCAGAATCGACAAAAATTGCGAGTGTTGATGAACGACACGTAAACGCACCCCTGGGTTCGCAAGTCCTGGAAATCACTCCGGGGCCCCAAACAAAACATGCCAGAATCGGCAAAAACCGCGAATGTTGATGACCGACACGTAAAGGCACCCCGTTTTTCGTCAATCTTGAAAATCTCTCCGGGACCCCAAAACAGTGAGTAATAGTCCACGAAAGAGGCCAAAATCAGCCAAAACTAATAGTGCTGATAACCGACAAGTAAGCGCACATTGGGGTTTAGCAACTATGGAAATCGCATTAGGACCCCAAAACGGTGAGTAATTGTCCACGAAACGGGTCAGAATTGGCCAAACTTCGAGTGTTGATGACGGACATGTTAACGCACCGCGGGGTTTGTCAATCGTGGAAATCACAATGGGGCCCCAAAACGGTGAGTAATAGTCCACGAAACGGGTCAGAATCGACAAAAACTGCGAGTGTTGATGAACGACACGTAAACGCACCCTGGGTTCGTAAATCCTGGAAATCACTCCGGGACCCCAAAACAGTGAGTAGTTCACAAAACATGCCAGAATCGGCCAAAACCGCGAGTGTTGATGACCGACACGTAAACACACCCCGGGGTTCGTCAATCTTGAAAATCACTCCGGGACACCAAAACAGTGAGTAATAGTCCACGAAAGAGGCAAAAATCGGCCAAAACTACGAGTGCTGATAACCAACACGTAAGCGCACCTTGGGGTTTAGCAACAATGGAAATCGCTTTAGGACCCCAAAACGGTGAGTAATAGTCCACGAAACGGGTCAGAATTGGCCAAAACTTCGAGTGTTGATGATGGACATGTAAACGCACCGCGGGGTTCGTCAATCGTGGAAATCACTATGGGACCCCAAAACGGTGAGTAATAGTCCACGAAACGGGTCAGAATCGACAAAAATTGCGAGTGTTGATGAACGACAAGTAAACGCACCCCTGGGTTCGCAAGTCCTGGAAATCACTCCGGGACCCCAAAACAGTGAGTAATAGTCAAGAAAACATGCCAGAATCGGCCAAAACCACGAATGTTGATGACCGACACGTAAAGGCACCCCGTGGTTCGTCAATCTTGAAAATCTCTCCGGGACCCCAAAACAGTGAGTAATAGTCCACGAAAGAGGCCAAAATCAGCCAAAACTAATAGTGCTGATAACCGACAAGTAAGCGCACATTGGGGTTTAGCAACTATGGAAATCGCATTAGGACCCCAAAACGGTGAGTAATTGTCCACGAAACGGGTCAGAATTGGCCAAACTTCGAGTGTTGATGACGGACATGTTAACGCACCGCGGGGTTCGTCAATCGTGGAAATCACTATGGGGCCCCAAAACGGTGAGTAATAGTCCACGAAACGGGTCAGAATCGACAAAAACTGCGAGTGTTGATGAACGACACGTAAACGCACCCTGGGTTCGTAAATCCTGGAAATCACTCCGGGACCCCAAAACAGTGAGTAGTTCACAAAACATGCCAGAATCGGCCAAAACCGCGAGTGTTGATGACCGACACGTAAACACACCCCGGGGTTCGTCAATCTTGAAAATCACTTCGGGACCCCAAAACAGTGAGTAATAGTCCACGAAAGAGGCCAAAATCGGCCAAAACTGCGAGTGCTGATAACCGACAAGTAAGTGCACATTGGGGTTTAGCAAATATGGAAGGGCGGAGATGCCAGCCCTGGATCGAAACCGGCCTAGATCGGAGGCCAGGGAGGAAGTTCGTCAGTCAACGCCGGTTCACACAGGCACTACAGGGACAGGAGCTACAGCGAGCGGTTTTGGGATACAATGTCTCGTCCCTGCCCTGCGGAGCGTTAAGTTGCCCAAGGATTTCAAAGGACCTCGCAAGGTGCCTAATTACACAGCCGATTTACCGCCCGAAGCTTGGGTGGAGAGTTACGAGATGGCCATGGAGATGCTGGACGTGGATGAATCGGCTTGTGCCAAATATTTCACTATGATGCTTGAGGGCACGGCCCGGACTTGGCTAAAGGCACTACCTCCGAATTCTATCGGATCATGGGGGGAGCTGCGCAGTCAGTTCATCAAAAACTTCAAGGATACGTGCAAGCAACCTATGTCGGTGATAGATTTAGCAGCATGTGTGCAAGGAGAACAGGAGTCTACAGCAGCTTGGGTACGCAGAGTGGCAGAAATCTTGCACTCCTCAAACGGCATTAACCCGAGCACAGCAATTGTAACATTGGAGAACAATTGCCGGTTTGAATCTTTAAAATTAAAACTCGGACGGCTCAAACGGGAGTGCAATGACATGGGGACTTTGATGAGCGCCCTGGTGAAGTATGGAGACTCAGATAATACCAAGTATCCGGAGTCAGAAGGAGATAAAACCGGGAAGGCCAGCAAGTCTGGTAAACCGGCGCCGGTTAATCCGGTTACTTCAAGCTTTTTGGGCAAACGGAAGGCAGAAAATAGCTCCGATTTTGTGGCGAATACACAAGTTCAAGGCGGTTTTCAGGTTAATCAGCAAGGTCCCACTCGCCAAACCGGTGGAGGAAACCCGGGTTGGGAGCAGGATTTGGATCAACCCTGTCTAAAGCATAGCGGGAGAAAAGGGCCTGCACGGCACACTGCAGGAGAATGTCTGAACCCTGTGGTAGCAGGGAACGGCCGTTTTAATCCTCATAGCCGGCCCCCGAATGGCGGTTCAGGGCCCGGGTTTTATGGTCCGGGTTACCAAGGGAACAACTCCGGTTCAGGATATAGGGGCAACGGCGGTTATCAAGGGAACAACGGTGGTTATCAACCCCGGCCAGGCGGCCAAGGTACTCAAGGAAACCACAATGGTCAAGGAAGTCAGTATCAAGGTGGTTATCATGGTCCGGGAAATCAGTCGTATCATCAAGGTGGTTACAGCAATCAGAATAATCAGCAGCAGGGCCAAGGGAATCACAATAACCAAGGAAATCAGCAGCAGCAGCGTCCGCAGCAACAACAACAATCCGGATACCAGAGTAATCCGAAGGAGTTGAGCAGCGGTCAATATCATGTTTTCACCACGAGTTTATGCAAGAGGGACCAGAAGGTTTTAAAGCGGGCTGTTAATGCGGTAGAGCCGGCAACGCCACAGTTTCTACGATGGTCAGAGCAGCCCATTGTATGGAGCAGAGAGGACCACCCGTTACGGGTAGATAATCCGGGACATTTAGCCTTGGTGGTGGCACCTCAGGTGGGAGGATACAGGTTCACTAAAGTCCTCATGGATGGAGGCAGCAGTATCAATATATTATATTACGAGACCTTTCGCCGTATGGGTCTGACAGATAAGCAGTTAAGGACATCAAACACAGTGTTTCACGGGGTGGTCCCAGGTAAGTCCGCTTATCCAGTTGGTAAGATTGACTTAGAAGTTACTTTTGGGGATGAGCATGATTCCAGATCGGAGATGATCACCTTTGAAGTTGTCAAAATTAAAAGTCCGTATCATGCTTTGTTTGGAAGGACGGTTTATGCTAAATTTATGGCTAGGCCATGTTATGTTTATTTACAGCTTAAGATGCCGGGTCATAAGGGCACGATTACGGTGCATGGCAGTCGTAAGATAGCAGTGGAGTGTGAAGAAGGTGATGCAGCTTATGCAGAAGCGGTGTGTGCCACGGAAGAGTTAAAGTTTTATAAAGATAATGTTGATCCGGCAGATATGACTCCGCTGAAGAAACCAACGACCGAGCATGATCCGGCATTGAAGTTCAAATCAGCGGAAGAAACTAAGCAGATTGATTTTGTGCCAGGAGATTCGTCCAAGCAGTTCACTATCAGTGCTAACCTTGATCCCAAATAGGAAAGCGCGCTCATCGAGTTCATCCGTGAGAACCGGGATATCTTTGCATGGAAACCTTCTGACATGCCAGGTATACCGAGGGAACTCGCTGAGCACAAGTTGAATATTGATCCGAAGTTTAAACCGGTAAAACAATATCTACGCCGCTTTAATGAAGAGAGACGCAAGGCTATAGGAGAAGAAGTGGCCAGGCTTTTGGCAGCAGGGTTTATAGTGGAAGTTTTTCATCCGGAATGGTTGGCTAATCCGGTGCTGGTTCTAAAGAAAAATGGGAAGTGGAGGATGTGTGTGGATTACACAGACCTTAATAAAGCTTGCCCGACTGATCCTTTTGCTCTACCTCGCATTGATCAGATTATTGATGCCACAGCAGGGTGTGAGCGGCTGAGTTTCCTGGATGCGTACTCAGGTTATCACCAGATCATGATGGCAGTTGAAGATCAAGAGAAGACGGCTTTCATAACTCCCTTTGGTGCTTTTTGCTATGTATCTATGCCTTTTGGGCTCAAGTGTGCACAGGCAACTTATCAGCGTTGCGTTCAGAATTGTTTGAAGGGGCAGATAGGAAGGAATGTACATGCTTATGTGGATGACATCGTGGTTAAATCAAAGGAGGAAAGGACAATGATAGAAGACCTCAGAGAAACCTTTAATAATCTTCGGGCTTACAGGATGATGCTTAATCCGGAGAAATGTGCCTTTGGTGTCCCGGCCGGTAAGCTTTTGGGATTCCTGGTCTCGAACAGGGGAATAGAAGCCAACCCGGAGAAGATCAAGGCCATCACATCTTTGACAAAACCGGCTTGCATTAATGATGTTCAGCGCATAGCTGGCCGGATCACGGCGCTGAGCCGGTTTATCAGTCGCTTAGGAGAAAAGGCGATTCCGCTTTATCAAATGTTGAAGAAAACGGACCGGTTCATTTGGAGTGAAGAAGCGAATACAGCGTTTGAGAGTCTGAAACAGCAACTAGCGAAACCGCCGGTTTTAGCTGCTCCCATTGATAAGGAACCTTTGCTGTTATATGTTGCTGCGAATACACGGGCAGTTAGTGTCGCGATTGTGGTTGAACGCAAGGAAGCAGGGAAGGAGCATCCGGTTCAGCGCCCGGTTTATTATGTGAGCGAAGTACTCATTGAGTCTAAACAAAGGTACCCTCATTGGCAGAAGTTGGTATATGGGGTGTTCATGGCAAACCGGAAACTGACGCATTATTTCCAAGGGCATCCAATAACTGTGGTTAGTTCAGCTCCGTTGGGAGACATAATCCAGAACAGGGAAGCTACAGGCAGGGTAGCCAAGTGGGCTATTGAGCTCAGTCCGCATGAGTTGAAGTATGTGCCACGTACTGCTATAAAATCCCAGGCATTGGTCGATTTCATCAATGACTGGACAGAATTGCAGACTCCTGAGGAGAAGCCGGATCTTACTTATTGGACGATTCACTTCGACGGTTCAAAACAGTTGGAGGGCTCGGGGGCTGGAGTTATTTTAACTTCCCCCAGAGGTGATAAATTTTGTTATGTCCTCCGGTTGTTATTTCCTTGTACTAATAATGCAGCAGAATATGAAGCACTACTTCATGGTTTGCGGTTGGCAAAGGAGATGAATTTGAACCGGGTTAAGTGCCTGGGCGATTCAGACCTAGTGGCACAGCAAGTTTCGGGCAAGTGGGATTCAAGGGATCCCCTCATGGCGGCTTATCGACGAGAGGTTGAAGCGGTCGCAGGTTACTTCAAAGGGTATCAGGTGGAGCATATAGACCGGCGGAAGAACGAAGCAGCTGACGCTTTAAGCCGGTTAGGATCGCAACGTAAACCGGTACCCCCAAACACCTTTTTGGATGAATTGCACAGTCCTTCGGTTCAAGTGCCTTCAGAGAACGACCTAGCTGTTCCGGATCCAGAGGCACAGCTGGTTGCAGCAACCCATGTTATTCCGGATTGGACGTTACCTTATTTGGCATACTTAAGCCGAGGAGAGTTACCAGAGGATGAAGACGAAGCACGGCTGATAATCCGGCGTTCTAAATCTATGACCATTGCCAACGGAGAGCTGCACCATCGTAGCACCTCTGGAGTATTTCAATGGTGTGTTTCAGCTGAGGAAGGTTGTGAGATCATAAGGGAGATTCATGAAGGAGATTGTGGTCATCATGCCGGATCAAAATCTTTAGTGGCTAAAGCCTTCCGGCATGGCTTTTATTGGTTAACCGCACATGCAGATGCGGCAGACCTGGTCCGCAAGTGTGATGCTTGTCAGAAGTTCTCAAGACGTGCACTTGTTCCGGCACAGGAACTCCGGATGATACCAATAACTTGGCCTTTTGCAACTTGGGGGCTTGATATGGTTGGTCCTTTTAAGAGATCCCAAGATCAGAAAACTCATCTACTAGTAGCAGTAGACAAGTTTACAAAGTGGGTTGAAGCGGAACCTATAAGCAAGTGTGATGCGGCAACGGCGGTTAAATTCATCAAAAAGGTGATATTCCGGTTTGGCTTTCCACACAGCATCATCACAGACAATGGCACCAATTTATCTCAGGGTGAGATGGAAGAATTCTGTCAACGAGAGCATATTCGTTTGGACGTGTCTTCTGTGGCTCACCCCCAATCCAACGGCCAGGCAGAAAGAGCAAATCAGGAGATTTTGTGAGGGATCAAACCCCGGCTTATGACACCTTTGCAGAGAACCCCAGGGTGTTGGGTTGAAGAATTACCATCTGTCCTTTGGAGCATTAACACCACACCAAACCGGTCTACAGGTTATACACCTTTCTTCATGGTTTACGGCGCAGAAGCAGTTCTTCCAAGTGACATACGCCATGATTCACCAAGGGTAGCGGCTTATGTGGAAACTGTTAATGAGGAGTCAAGACAAGACAGTTTAGACCGGTTGGATGAAGAGCGTGATATAGCTGCAGCACGGTCGGCGATTTATCAGCAAGATCTGCGCAGATATCATAGCCGCCGGATTAGAACCCGGACGTTCCAGGAGGGTGACTTGGTACTCCGGCTCATCCAAGATCAAACGGATATGCACAAGCTATCCCCGCCATGGGAAGGGCCCTTTTTGATCAGCAAGAATCTGCACAACGGTTCATATTACCTGGTGGACATTCGAGAACACAAGGATTCACGGACATCGGAAGAGGAGACAAAGAGGCCGTGGAACATCGCCCATTTACGGCCGTACTACACTTGAGCTATGTGCTCCAATGTATCCTATGTATATATTATGAATAATGAATAAACCGGCACCCTCGGTAAACCGGGGGCTCAGCCTTTTTTCCATATATATAAATTTAGCGGCAAATAATCATATCAGTTTGTTACCAAGGATCAAATTACAATGTTGGTTGGTTTTAGAAACTAATTTTTGCAGGGTGTGTAAAGGAGCGGTAGAACTCTCGGGAACAAGAGATTATGTCCGGTTCAAGAAGAGAAAAACCACATAAAAAGAAAAAACCTGCAGAGTCAGGAGGAACGTCAGAGGCCCCTGGGGACAGTGGGTTCGCCCACACCCCCTTGAATGGCTATGTTACGAATATTTGGGTTCCCTGAACAGTGGGTACGCCCACATTCAAATGATGGCCCGGCCCCTGGGGACAGTGGGTTCGCCCACACCCCCTTGAATGGCTATGTTATGAATTTTTGGGCTCCCTGAACAGTTGGTCCGCCCACGTTCAAATGATGACCCGGCCCCTGGGGACAGTCGGGTTCGCCCACATCCCCATGAATGGCTAAACTTTGTTTTGAGCCTGGCAGCTCTTTGAAAAAGCCTCGATTACATAGTTTGATTTACAATAATTGTGTGTTTATTGATGTTTTTTGGTATTTCGTAACGTTTTTTAACCAAGGGGAACAGTTCTAGAAGTTGACCGTCTATCTAGTATTACAAGTCTGGGTCATGAACACCAGCAAAAGTTAAACCGGCGTTCATTGTAACCCGGCTCGACTTCATAATGGGCTAACAGTTGGCAGCACATGATCAGCTACAAGTTACAAATTTCTGAACCAAGAAGAAAAAGATTTATCGACAAGGTGAACCGAAGAGTTTCAAGGGTTTATTAGAATTGCTGAAGACTGATTAAGGTGATTTTAAACATCCTGACCGGTTTAAGGTATTTTGGCTACATACAATTCAGGTATCACAGTTATTTGTTAAAGATATGATTATTAGTTATACCAAGAGAACAAGTTAATCCGTCCAGTGGTAAAGCCACGAGGACATATTTTTTCTTTTTTATGAACAGAGCAAGGAATCCGCATCAATCCACAAATCAACGAATACTTCATAAAGACCAAAAGTCGGATCACAGTGCATTAAGTTTTCAGCTAAATCTATTACAAGGCATCAAAGCCAAATAGTTGGAAGCATTGTTTACGGAATAACAATCATGATTATAACAGTGGCATTCAAGGCTGTGCTTCTCCTTGCTGAGATGATTGGCCACCGCCTTGTTCCGGAACATCTTCCTCCTCGTGAAGCGGCGGGAAGTCTGGTGCACGCCAATCAATCTTGGCCAAGGCACGGAAATATACTTCATCGTTGATCAACTCAGCAGGATCAATATCAGGAGCAAAGGTGTGAGGACGAACCGGCGGAGTTAAATTTGCAACATCATAAACCGGTCGTTCCACCCGCTCGTTCTGCAGGTTGTACGCTGGATGATATCGAGACAAGTCAGATTCCAGCGCAATCTTGCTGGCAAGGGGACGCACTTCCTTGGTCAGAGCATAAAGATCCTTTTCGTCAAAGGCTGAACCGTCCTCCTTGGTATCAGGAAATCCGGTTAACACTTCTTCCGGATCAAGGTCTGGAACCCAAGCTTTAGCCCTCGTGAGGGCTAGAAGAGCACCTCCTCGAGCAGCCGATTTCTTCACCTCTTCAAGACGAGCCGGCAGAATGGACAAACTGTTCAAGGTAGATTTAATAGTTGAAGGCGCCGGTTTACCAAAGGAAGTGGCGCTGATAATCCTTTGCGCTCCAGAGTATAGTTGCTCAACCAAGGTATAGCAGGCCTTCAGCTTTTTCCGTACATCGTCCCCAAGATGGGAGACACGGCGTCCTACATACAACAAGGAAAGTTAAACCGGTACAGGTCACAGGTTGCAAAGATAACAGACAAGAATTCAAGTTATGCTTACCAAAGATAGCAGAAGTCATCAAATCAATTTGGCATTTTAACCCGGACAATTCTTCAGTAACTGGGTTAAGTGCTCCTTCGGCATCCTGAACACGCTTTTCAAGATCCTTTTTCTGGACTTCAAAAGTAGTCCGTTCCTCATCAAAGAACTTCTTTAAGTCTTGAGCAGTCTTTAAGCTCACTTGAAGTTCTTTCTTCGCTTTTGAAGCGGCTGACTCAGTCTGTATAAGCCGGGTTCGAAGTTCACTGATTTCTACAGCGTTCCGGTTCAGCTCAGCCTGTAGACAAAAGATCAAAAGCAAGGTTAGAAATTACAAGTCTCAAGCACACAACCAAGTTGTCTACTTGACACTTGGGGGCTAATGGCAGTTGAAGTAATCCAGCCAAGACAATTTGAGAATGCAAGTCTCAAGCATACAACCAAGTTGTATACTTGACACTTGGGGGCTAATGGCAGTTGAAGCAATACATCAGAGACAATTTTTACAAGTATCAACTACATAACCAAGTTATCTACTTGATACTTGGGGGCTAATGTATGAATCAACAGTTCAAAACTACAAAGTTCCGGATCACCTTCAATACAGAAGATAAACCGGAACTTGGGGGCTGTTATAAGATAAAGATGCGTTGAAAAAAGACAAAGTCAGAAGAGGAAAACTTACTTCATATTTTTCCCTCATCAGGTTTACTAGGCTGGCTTCATAATCCCGGCTACTATGGAGCCGGCTCAGATATCCGGAATAGATGTCCTGAGCACTCATACTTGAGAGACTGGAGATATCAGTACTCCACTTCCCCTTCTCCTGAGTCACCTTTTCCGCTTTAGCTGTATGTTTTGCTAAAACGGTAGGTTCGGCTGGCGCAACATAAGCAGAACCAGTAACCACGACATCAGGGGAAGTGGGTGCATTGGGAGGAGAAGCTTCAGTTTGAGCCGGATTAGGAGACGCCGGGTTAACTTGAGGAGAGTTAACCCGGGCCGGACTTGGTGGGTCTTGGATGTCTTCAGCGGCAGGTCTGTCAAGAGCGGGTTCGTCAACCGGAGCAGCTGGAGTACCTTCAGGAGGAACGGCGGTAGACGGATCAATCGCCGGTTCATCAGTAGAAGGATCAGCAACAGGCTTTTTAGCCTTGGCTCTTTTGCTGGGTTTCGGTTTGCTGGAAAAACAAGCAAAAATAAGTTAACATTATAATGGAAGGGGGTATCATGAACCGGAAGAAGTAAAGAGAATTACCCCGGGACGGTCTTCAAAGGTGGAAGCTGTGTAGCGGTTGATTCGCCAGAAGAAGACAGTGGAGTTTCCTGATAATCAGGATCAGTCGGTTTAAGTGGTTTTCTGATAAGACCGGCCTTGGGGTGAAGAAGAGTTGGAGAGAGCATCACCTCAGCGCGGCGTTTTCGAGCCGGAGTTAACGAAATTCCAGAGGACTCCACTGCCAAGCCGCTATGGCGAGTGGTCCGGCGCAAAGCTTCGTGCTGCTGTTTCTTCAAAGTAAAATTGGGATCCAACTTAGCATAAGGATGAGAAAATTGATACTTTCTAACAGTCCGACGGCTCTTTTGAGGAGGGGGTTCTGAATCGGAAGAAATAAGGGTTACCTCAATCTCCGCCGGGTTATCACCTTCGAGTGGATCCTGTGAAAGGGCATCATTAGATATGTGAACAAGTATATAAAAGCAAAATGTAAACCGGAGTAAGGCATACCTCGGAATCCGGATCATCATCCTCGGAAGGAGAACCGGCATCAACGGCGGCTTTCCTTTTCTTGTTTGCAGGGGTTTTCCGGCGAGTTTGCTTTACAGTTTTTTCCTGAGGTTTTCTCCTCCAGAAGGGGTTGTCAGCCTAAATGAAAAAGCAAAAGCAAGTGAAAGACGGTTCAAAGACGACGGTTTATAAAGTATAAATTAAAGACAAACTTACTTCAGGCAGCTTATTCTTCTTAAAGTATGGGGCCAAGCCAACTTTGGAACAATCTGTTAAAGCAGGGTTGACGATCTTCTTGGCAGACTCTATCACTTCCGATTCAGAAAGCTGCTCCTTAGTAAACCTCTGAGGATCTTCCGGGTTACCGGAGTACTTACACATCAGATTAGGGCGCCGGCTTAGGGGAAGGATGCTCCAGGATAACCAGCAGCGAAGGAAATCAGTACCAATCAGTCCATTGGCCATGAAAGCTCTCAGCTTGGAAAGTTGTGGTGAAAACTGGATCCGTTCAGTAGCACTTAACCGTTGTGGCAAGGGGTGATTTGCCGGGATGCGAGTTTCACGATAACCCGGCAGAGGATTTTCACCTTCAGGAGATGTGTCTACACAATAAAACCATGACTTATTCCACTCCTTAGGGTGAGTGTGTAAAGAGGCGTGAGGAAAAACTGCATCCCTCCTTTTCTGAATGCTAATGCCGCCGAGCTCCTGGTGAGGCCCGCTGGTGAACTCAGTGCGCCGGTTTGCATGGAAGAAATCCCGGAATAAATCAACTGAAGGCTCTTCTTGCAGATATACTTCAGAAAATACTTGGAAATCGCAAATGTTAGAAACAGAGTTTGGTCCGATGTCTTGTGGGTGCAGCTGGAAGGTAGCAAGAACATCCCGGAAAAATTTTGAACCGGGGGGAGAGAAGCCTCTGGAAATATGGTCCAGGAATACGATGACTTCTCCGGATCTGGGAGTTGGAGGGCACTCGTTACTCGGAGCACGCCATTTTAGTTCGGCCCGAGGCCCTAAGGTGCCGATGCTCGACAGTTTGACCAAGTCTTCCTCAGTCACAACGGAACGGACCCAATCGCAGGAAACATACTGCTTAGCAGTCATTTGAACAAAGTGCTGAAGAAGAGAAGGTACAGAAACAAATTATGAACGTACAATGATCCGGGATCCATTCATATTATACAATGGTTGAAACGGAGAATTAGCTGACAAAGGTAAACCGGCAATCATAGAACAAGTTGTATCATTTCCGGTTTAAATGGCAGTTGAAGCGGTACAGTTTAAGTCATTTCATCAAATTATATCATTTCCGGTTTATAGCATGACAATTTAAACCGGAACATACTTAGCGAGTTTACTGAGGAGAAAAACAGGTTTCTAAATAACTACTGAGGGGGAAAGATCTGAGCATGCTGAGGAAAAGAAACTAATCTACAGCGGAGTAAAAATCGCTGAGGAGGAAAGCTACGCAGACTTCATATTAAAAGGACGAATTTACATGTCAGACAGGTGCAATAAGGACCTGACGCATCTACAGCAGAGTAAAAATGGAAGAAGATCGGAAAGGTAAGGATACTACGAAGTTGCAGGTTTCAAGAAAGAACATTACGAAGCTCGCGGAGAACTCTAATGGCGGAACGGATAAAACTATAGAGTCACTATGACGAAGATCTAATCTGATGCTAAGCGGGAGACCTACGGACTAGGGTTTAAAGGTTACAAAACTTCTATGAGAAAGGTATCTACGAAGAGACGAAGCTTCATCAGAAGCCCTAATGGCGGAAGAACACAAGCAAAGCAATGGCGGACACAGATCTACAATGAGGAGGATAAAACGTACCAGGGACAGCGAGAATCGGCGGCGGAGAGAATCTGGACGAATCAGGTTGATGCAGCGGCCTGGGGAGCTCTTGATCCGACGAGACGATGGCGGCGCTCCGAGCTCGGGATCTAATGGAGTTCTTGCGGGTCAGGAAGCGGAAAGAGGAAGAAGACGCGAGAAGGAAGAATGAAAAGGGGCGGTGTTATTTATAAGCAGAGAGGCAGATGTGAAGCGACAGGTGCGGTAATCAAGGAAGCAGAATCGGATAAAGATCCTTTAAACGCCTCGATTCTCGGGATAACCATTAAAAACAAACTACAGTACAGCTTGCAGCGTTAAATGCGGAGATGATGTCATTGTCAGACTTTAATGATTTCGGAGGATGACGTCAGAGCCGGTTTACAAAAGATGAAGACAGAAGAAAATTACAGGAGACGACGGAGATTGATATGAACAAGTTCAAATCATTCTGGGGCCTAATGTCAGGGATATGATTAGCAGGTATAAACCGGATATTGTAAACCGGCTAGGTTATATCATACTTGGTTTTACTGTTTTAGTAGAGATTACGGCCCATGAGACTTCAAGGCCCATGTATAGAAATACGGTTTGTAAACCGCCAAAAAGATGTAACTTGAGAGATAAGAAAGAAAGGGCAGAGACCGAGGCGGACACGATTATGAGCCGGCCTCGGGACTCTGTGAACCGGACCAGGCGTCACCTCTATATAAAGGGACGACCCGGTACCGGTTCAGGGACAAGCAACAATCAATCCATCGAGACGCAGGCAAGCGAATCCGCTCCCTGTAAACCGACGCCCAAGCAATACCAAACCAACTAGACGTAGGCTTTTACCTTCTCCAAGGGGCCGAACTAGTATAAAATCCTTTGTGTCCTTTGTGTGCCATGAACCCTTTCAAGCTAACCCGTGCGATGGTTCCATCATCAAGTCCGCTAAACCGGACATCTGCCGTGTTAATTCCACGACACTTTAGGACCACAAAACGGTGAGTAATAGTCCACGAAACGGGTCAGAATTGGCCAAAACTTCGAGTGTTGATGACGGACATGTAAATGCATCGCGGGGTTCGTCAATCGTGGAAATCACTATGGGGCCCCAAAACGGTGAGTAATAGTCCACGAAACGGGTCAGAATCTACAAAAACTGCGACTGTTGATGAATGACACGTAAACGCACCCCTGGGTTCGTAAATCCTGGAAATCACTCTGGGACCCCAAAACAGTGAGTAGTCCACAAAACATGCCAGAATCGGCCAAAACCGCGAGTGTTGATGACCGACTCGTAAACGCACCCCGGGGTTCGTCAATCTTGAAAATCACTCCGGGACACCAAAACAGTGAGTAATAGTCCACGAAAGAGGCCAAAATCGGCCAAAACTACGAGTGCTGATAACCAACACGTAAGCGCACCTTGGGGTTTAGCAACTATGGAAATCGCTTTAGGACCCCAAAACGGTGAGTAATAGTCCACGAAACGGGTCAGAATTGGCCAAAACTTCGAGTGTTGATGACGGACATGTAAACGCACCGCGGGGTTCGTCAATCGTGGAAATCACTATGGGACCCCAAAACGGTGAGTAATAGTCCACGAAACGGGTCAGAATCGACAAAAATTGCGAGTGTTGATGAACGACACGTAAACGCACCCCTGGGTTCGCAAGTCCTGGAAATCACTCCGGGACCCCAAACAAAACATGCCAGAATCGGCCAAAACCGCGAATGTTGATGACCGACACGTAAAGGCACCCCGTGGTTCGTCAATCTTGAAAAAATCTCTCCGGGACCCCAAAACAGTGAGTAATAGTCCACGAAAGAGGCCAAAATCAGCCAAAACTAATAGTGCTGATAACCGACAAGTAAGCGCACATTGGGGTTTAGCAACTATGGAAATCGCATTAGGACCCCAAAACGGTGAGTAATTGTCCACGAAACGGGTCAGAATTGGCCAAACTTCGAGTGTTGATGACGGACATGTTAACGCACCGCGGGGTTCGTCAATCGTGGAAATCACAATGGGGCCCCAAAACGGTGAGTAATAGTCCACGAAACGGGTCAGAATCGACAAAAACTGCGAGTGTTGATGAACGACACGTAAACGCACCATGGGTTCGTAAATCCTGGAAATCACTCCGGGACCCCAAAACAGTGAGTAGTTCACAAAACATGCCAGAATCGGCCAAAACCGCGAGTGTTGATGACCGACACGTAAACACACCCCGGGGTTCGTCAATCTTGAAAATCACTCCGGGACACCAAAACAGTGAGTAATAGTCCACGAAAGAGGCAAAAATCGGCCAAAACTACGAGTGCTGATAACCAACACGTAAGCGCACCTTGGGGTTTAGCAACAATGGAAATCGCTTTAGGACCCCAAAACGGTGAGTAATAGTCCACGAAACGGGTCAGAATTGGCCAAAACTTCGAGTGTTGATGATGGACATGTAAACGCACCGCGGGGTTCGTCAATCGTGGAAATCACTATGGGACCCCAAAACGGTGAGTAATAGTCCACGAAACGGGTCAGAATCGACAAAAATTGCGAGTGTTGATGAACGACAAGTAAACGCACCCCTGGGTTCGCAAGTCCTGGAAATCACTCCGGGACCCCAAAACAGTGAGTAATAGTCAAGAAAACATGCCAGAATCGGCCAAAACCACGAATGTTGATGACCGACACGTAAAGGCACCCCGTGGTTCGTCAATCTTGAAAATCTCTCCGGGACCCCAAAACAGTGAGTAATAGTCCACGAAAGAGGCCAAAATCAGCCAAAACTAATAGTGCTGATAACCGACAAGTAAGCGCACATTGGGGTTTAGCAACTATGGAAATCGCATTAGGACCCCAAAACGGTGAGTAATTGTCCACGAAACGGGTCAGAATTGGCCAAACTTCGAGTGTTGATGACGGACATGTTAACGCACCGCGGGGTTCGTCAATCGTGGAAATCACTATGGGGCCCCAAAACGGTGAGTAATAGTCCACGAAACGGGTCAGAATCGACAAAAACTGCGAGTGTTGATGAACGACACGTAAACGCACCCTGGGTTCGTAAATCCTGGAAATCACTCCGGGACCCCAAAACAGTGAGTAGTTCACAAAACATGCCAGAATCGGCCAAAACCGCGAGTGTTGATGACCGACACGTAAACACACCCCGGGGTTCGTCAATCTTGAAAATCACTCCGGGACACCAAAACAGTGAGTAATAGTCCACGAAAGAGGCCAAAATCGGCCAAAACTGCGAGTGCTGATAACCGACAAGTAAGCGCACATTGGGGTTTAGCAAATATGGAAATCGCTTTAGGACCACAAAACGGTGAGTAATAGTCCACGAAACGGGTCAGAATTGGCCAAAACTTCGAGTGTTGATGACAGACATGTAAATGCATCGCGGGGTTCGTCAATCGTGGAAATCACTATGGGGCCCCAAAACGGTGAGTAATAGTCCACGAAACGGGTCAGAATCTACAAAAACTGCGAGTGTTGATGAATGACACGTAAACGCACCCCTGGGTTCGTAAATCCTGGAAATCACTCTGGGACCCCAAAACAGTGAGTAGTCGACAAAACATGCCAGAATCGGCCAAAACCACGAGTGTTGATGACCGACTCGTAAACGCACCCCGGGGTTCGTCAATCTTGAAAATCACTCCGGGACACCAAAACAGTGAGTAATAGTCCACGAAAGAGGCCAAAATCGGCCAAAACTACGAGTGC
>LR738709.1:105405-119658 GCA_902687465.1 Secale cereale | reverse complement strand
AAAACTTCAAGTGTTGATGATGGACATGTAAACGCACCGCGGGGTTCGTCAATCGTGGAAATCACTATGGGACCCCAAAACGGTGAGTAATAGTCCACGAAACGGGTCAGAATCGACAAAAATTGCGAGTGTTGATGAACGACAAGTAAACGCACCCCTGGGTTCGCAAGTCCTGGAAATCACTCCGGGACCCCAAAACAGTGAGTAATAGTCAAGAAAACATGCCAGAATCGGCCAAAACCACGAATGTTGATGACCGACACGTAAAGGCACCCCGTGGTTCGTCAATCTTGAAAATCTCTCCGGGACCCCAAAACGGTGAGTAATAGTCCACGAAAGAGGCCAAAATCGGCCAAAACTAATAGTGCTGATAACCGACAAGTAAGCGCACATTGGGGTTTAGCATCTATGGAAATCGCTTTAGGACCCCAAAACGGTGAGTAATTGTCGACGAAACGGGTCAGAATTGGCCAAAACTTCGAGTGTTGATGACGGACATGTAAACGCACCGCGGGGTTCGTCAATCGTGGAAATCACTATGGGGCCCCAAAACGGTGAGTAATAGTCCACGAAACGGGTCAGAATCGACAAAAACTGCGAGTGTTGATGAACGACACGTAAACGCACCCTGGGTTCGTAAATCCTGGAAATCACTCCGGGACCCCAAAACAGTGAGTAGTTCACAAAACATGCCAGAATCGGCCAAAACCGCGAGTGTTGATGAACCACACGTAAACGCACCCCTGGGTTCGTATATCCTGGAAATCACTTCGGGACCCCTAAACAATGAGTAGTCCACAAAACATGCCAGAATCGGCCAAAACCGCGAGTGTTGATGACCGACACGTAAACGCACCCCAGGGTTCGTCAATCTTGAAAATCACTCCGGGACACCAAAACAGTGAGTAATAGTCCACGAAAGAGGCCAAAATCGGCCAAAACTGCGAGTGCTGATAACCAACACGTAAGCGCACCTTGGGGTTTAGCAACTATGGAAATTGCTTTAGGACCCCAAAACGGTGAGTAATAGTCCACGAAACGGGTCAGAATTGGACAAAACTTCGAGTGTTGATGACGGACATGTAAACGCGCCGCGGGGTTCGTCAATCGTGGAAATCACTATGGGACCCCAAACCGATGAGTAATAGTCCACGAAATGGGTCAGAATCGACAAAAACTGCGAGTGTTGATGAACGACATGTAAACGCACCCCTGGGTTCGCAAGTCTTGGAAATCACTCCGGGACCCCAAAACAGTGAGTAATAGTCCACAAAACATGCCAGAATCGCCAAAACCGCGAATGTTGATGACCGACACGTAAAGGCACCCCGTGGTTCGTCAATACTGAAAATCACTCCGGGACCCCAAAACAGTGAGTAATAGTCCACGAAAGAGGCCAAAATCGACCAAAACAAATAGTGATGATAACCGACAAGTAAGCGCACATTGGGGTTTAGCTACTATGGAAATCGATTTAGGTCCCCAAAACGGTGAGTAATAGTCCACGAAACGGGTCAGAATTGGCCAAAACTTCGAGTGTTGATGACGGACATGTAAACGCACCGCGGGGTTCGTCAATCGTGGAAATCACTATGGGGACCCAAAACAGTGAGTAATAGTCCACGAAACGGGCCAGAATCGACAAAAACTGCGAGTGTTGATGAACGACACGTAAACGCACCCCTGGGTTCGTAAATCCTGGAAATCACTCCGGGACCCCAAAACAGTGAGTAGTCCACAAAACATGCCATAATCGGCCAAAATGGCGAGTGTTGATGACCGATACGTAAACGCATCCCGGGGTTCGTCAATCTGAAAATCACTCTTGGACACCAAAACAGTCAGTAATAGTCCACGAAAGAGGCTAAAATCCGCCAAAACTGCGAGTGCTGATAACCAACACATAAGCGCACCTTGGGGTTTAGCAACTATGGAAATCGCTTTAGGACCCCAAAACAATGAGGAATAGTCCACGAAACGGGTCAGAATTGGCCAAAATTTCGAGTGTTGATGACGGACATGTAAACGCACCGCGGGGTTCGTCAATCGTGGAAATCACTATGGGACCCCAAAACGGTGAGTAATAGTCCACGAAACGGGTCAGAATCGACAAAAATTACAAGTGTTGATGAACGACACGTAAACGCACGCCTGGGTTCGCAAGTCCTGGAAATCACTCCGGGACCCCAAAACAGTGAGTAATAGTCAACAAAACATGCCAGAATCGGCCAAAACCGCGAATGTTGATGACCGACACGTAAAGGCACCCTGTGGTTCGTCAATCTTGAAAATATCTCCGGGACCCCAAAACAGTGAGTAATAGTCCACGAAAGAAGCCAAAATCGGCCAAAACTGCGAGTGCTGATAACCAACACGTAAGCGCACCTTGGGGTTTAGCAACTATGGAAATCGCTTTAGGACCCCAAAACGGTGAGTAATAGTCCACGAAACGGGTCAGAAATGGCCAAAACTTCGAGTGTTGATGATGGACATGTAAACGCACCGCGGGGTTCGTCAATCGTGGAAATCACTATGGGACCCCAAAACGGTGAGTAATAGTCCACGAAATGGGTCAGAATCGACAAAAATTGCGAGTGTTGATGAACGACACGTAAACGCACCCCTGGGTTCGCAAGTCCTGGAAATCACTCCGGGACCCCAAAACAGTGAGTAATAGTCCACAAAACATGACAGAATCGGCTAAAACAGCGAATGTTGATGACCGACACGTAAAGGCACCCCGTGGTTCGTCAATCTTGAAAATCTCTCGGGGACCCCAAAACAGTGAGTAATAGTCCACGAAAGAGGCCAAAATCGGCCAAAACTAATAGTGCTGACAACCGACAAGTAAGCGCACATTGGGGTTTAGCAACTATGGAAATCGCTTTAGGTCCCCAAAACGGTGAGTAATAGTCCACGAAACGGGTCAGAATTGGCCAAAACATCGAGTGTTGATGACGGACATGTAAACGCACCGCGGGGTTCGTCAATCGTGGAAATCACTATGGGGCCCCAAAACGGTGAGTAATAGTCCACGAAACGGGCCAGAACCGACAAAAACTGCGAGTGTTGATGAACGACACGTAAACGCACCCCTGGGTTCGCAAGTCCTGGAAATCACTCCGGGACCCCAAAACAGTGAGTAATAGTCCCCAAAACATGCCAGAATCGGCCAAAACTGCGAATGTTGATGACCGACACGTAAAGGCACCCCGTGGTTCGTCAATCTTGAAAATCACTCCGGGACCCCAAAACAGTGAGTAATAGTCCACGAAAGAGGCCAAAATCGACCAAAACTAATAGTGCTGATAACCGACAAGTAAGCGCACATTGGGGTTTAGCAACTATGGAAATCGCTTTAGGACCCCAAAACGGTGAATAATAGTCCACGAAACGGGTCAGAATTGGCCAAAACTTCGAGTGTTGATGACGGACATGTAAACGCACCGCGGGGTTCGTCAATCGTGGAAATCACTATGGGGCCCCAAAACGGTGAGTAATAGTGTTGGGTAACGTAGCATAATTCAAAAAAATTCCTACGTTTCACCAAGATCAATCTAACGAGTCATCTAGCAACGAGCATATTGGAGTGCATCTACATACCCTTTTGTAGATCGCGTGCGGAAGCGTTCGAAGGAACGTGGATGAAGTAGTCGTACTCTTCGCGTCCCTCGTCACCGATGATCCCAGCGCCGAACGGACGACACCTCCGCGTTCAACACACGTACTGTACAGCGACGTCTCCTCCTTCTTGATCCAGCAAGGGTGGAGGAGAGGTTGTCGGATATCTAGCAGCACGACGGCGTGGTGGTGGATGCAACAGGAAATCCTGCAGGGCTTCGCCGGCGCCCTGCCTGAGGAGTAGGAAGTGTGACGGGAGGGGGGAGAGGCGCCAGAGGCTTGGGGTGCGGCTGCCATCTCCCCCCACTATATATAGGGGCCTGGGGGGCGCCGGCCCTGGGAGATCAGATCTCCAGGGGGGCGTCGGCCAAGGGGGGGAAACTTGCCCCCAAAGGCATAGGGGGCGCCCCCTCCCCCTAGGGTTTTAACCCTAGGCGCATGGAGGGGGGCCCATATGGGTGCGCCAGCCCACCAGGGGCTGGCCCCCTTCCCCTTGCGGCCTAGGGGACCCACCGGGATGGGTGGCCCCACCCGGTGGACCCCCGGGACACACCCGGTGACCCCCGGAGTTCACCCGATGGCCGAAACTGGACTTCCTATATATCATTCTTTATCTCCGGACCATTCCGGAACTCCTCGTGACGTCCGGGATCTCATCTGGGACTCCGAACAATATTCGGGTTTCCATGTGCATGTATCTCTACAACCCTAGCGTCACCGAGCCTTAAGACATGACCGAGACGACTCTCCGGTTAATAACCAACAGCGGGATCTGGATACCGATGTTGGTTCCCACGTGTTCCTCGATGATCTCATCGGATGGACCATTGTGTCAAGGATTCACTCAATCCCGTATGTTATTCCCTTTGTCTATCGATACGGCACTTTCCCGAGATTCGATCGTCGGTATGCCCGATACCTTGTTCAATCTCGTCATGGCAAGTCTCTTTAGTCGTTTCGTAATCCATCATCCCGTGACTAACTCCTTAGTCACTTTGAGCTCATTATGATGATGTCTTGCCGAGAGGGCCCAGAGGTACCTCTCCGTCATACGGAGTGACAATATCCCAGTCTCGGTTCGTACCAACTCAACAGACACTTTCGGAGATACCCGTTGCGTACCTAGCCACCCAGTTACGTTGTGACGTTTGGCACACCCAAAGTATTCCTATGGAATCCGGGAGTTGCACAACCTCATGGTATAAGGAATAAATACTTGACACCGAAAAGCTTATGCATTACGAACTAAACGATCTCGTGCTAGGCTCAGGATTGGGTCTTGTCCATCACATCATTCTCCTAATGATGTGATCCCGTTATCAATGACATCCAATGTCCATGGTCAGGAAACCGTGACCATCTGTTGATCAACGAGCTAGTAACTAGAGGCTTACCAGGGACACGTTGTGGTCTATGTATTCACACATGTATCGCTGTTTCCGTACAATACAATACAAGCATGAATTACAGACAATTATCATGAACAAGGAAATATAATAATAATACTTTTATTATTGCCTCTAGGGCATATTTCCAACAGTCTCCCACTTGCACTAGAGTCAATAATCTAGTTACATTGTGATGAATCGAACACCCATAGAGTTCTGGTGTTGATCATGTTTTACCCGTGGAAGAGGTTTAGTCAACGGGTCTGCGACATTCAGATCCGTATGCACTTTACAAATATCTATGTCTCCATCTTGAACATAATTCCGGATGGAGTTGAAACGGCGCTTGATGTGCTTGGTCTTCTTGTGAAACCTGGGCTCCTTGGTAATGGCAATAGCTCTAGTGTTGTCACAGAAGAGAGTCTTCGGGCTTGACGCGCTTGGAATGACTCCTAGGTCGGTGATGAACTCCTTCATCCAGACTCGTTCTTGTGCTACTTCGCAAGCAGCTATGTACTCCGCTTCACATGTAGAATGCGCCACTATGCTCTGCTTGCAACTGCACCAGCTGACTGCTCCACCATTCAAAATATACACGTATCCGGTTTGTTACTTAGAGTCATCCAGATCTGTGTCAAAGCTAGCATCGACGTAACCCTTTACGACGAGCTCTTCGTCACCTCCACAAACGAGAAACATATCCTTAGTCCTCTTTAGGTACTTTAGGATGTTTTTGACCGCTGTCCAGTGTTCCATACCGGGATCACTTTGGTACCTCCCTACCAAACTTATGCCAAGGTTCACATCAGGTCTGGTACACAGCATGGCATACATGATAGAACCTATGGCTGAGGTATAGGGAATGACACTCATCTTTTCTCTATCTTCTGCCGTGGTCGGGGACTGAGCCTTGCTCAACCTCATACCTTGCAAAACAGGCAAGAACCCCTTCTTGGACTGATCCATATTGAAGTTCTTCAATATCTTGTCAAGGTATGTACTTTGTGAAAGACTGATGAGGCGTCTTGATCTATCTCTATAGATTTTGATGCCTAATATGTAAGCAGCTTCTCCAAGGTCCTTCATTGAAAAACTCTTATTCAAGTAGGCCTATACACTTTCCAATAATTCTATATCATTTCCGATCAGCAATATGTCATCCACATATAATATGAGAAATGCTACAGAGCTCCCACTCACTTTCTTGTAGATACAGGCTTCTCCCCAAGTCTGTATAAAGCCAAACGCTTTGATCACATCATTCAAGCGATTATTCCAACTCCGAGATGCTTGCACCAGCCCGTATATCGAGCGCTGGAGCTTGCATACCTTGTTAGCATTCTCTGGATCGACAAAACCTTCCGGCTGCATCATATACAACTCTTCCTTGAGGAAACCATTAAGGAATGCCGTTTTGACGTCCATTTGCCATATCTCATAATCATAGAATGCGGAAATTACTAACATGATACGGACGGACTTTAGCATCGCTACGCGAGAGAAAGTCTCGTCGTAGTCAATCCCTTGAACTTGTCGATAACCCTTAGCGACAAGCCGAGCCTTATAAATGGTCACATTACCATCCGCGTCTGTCTTCTTCTTAAATATCCATTTATTTTCTATGGCGTGCCTATCATCAGGCAAGTCCACCAAAGTCCATACTTTGTTTTCATACATGGATTCTATCTCGGATTTCATGGCTCCAAGCCATTTATTGGAATCCGTGCCTGCCATCGCTTCTTCATAGTTCGAAGGTTCACCGTTGTCTAACAACATGATTTCCATGACAGGGTTGCCGTACCACTCTGGTGCGGAACGTGCCCTTGTGGACCTTCGAAGTTCAGTAGTAACTTGATCTGTTTCTTCATGATCATCATCATTAACTTCCTCCCTTGTCGGTGCAGGCACCTCAGGAACAATTTCCTGCGCTGCACTACTTTCCGGCTTAGGAGGGGTGACTGTCACCTCATCAAGTTCTACTTTCCTCCCACTCACTTCTTTCGAGAGAAACTCTTTCTCCATAAAGGATCCATTCTTGGCAACAAATACCTTGCCTTCGGATCTGTGGTAGAAGGTGTACCCAATCGTTTCCTTTGGGTATCCTCTGAAGACGCATGTTTCCGATTTGGGTTCGAGCTTCTCAGGTTGAAGTTTCTTGACATAAGCATCGCAACCCCAAACTTTTAGAAACGACAGCTTAGGTTTCTTGCCAAACCAAAGTTCATATGGTGTCGTCTCAACGGATTTTGACGGAGCCCTATTTAAAGTGAATGCGGCAGTCTCTAAAGCATAACCCCAAAAAGATAGCGGTAAGTCGGTGAGAGACATCATAGATCGCACCATGTCCAACAGAGTACGATTTCGACGTTCGGACACACCGTTACGCTGAGGTGTTCCAGGCGGTGTCAATTGTGAAACAATTCCACAGTTCCTAAGGTGCGTGCCAAATTCATGACTCAAATATTCACCTCCACGATCCGATCGCAAGAACTTTATTTTTCTATCACGTTGATTCTCAACCTCATTCTGAAATTCCTTGAACTTTTCAAAGGTCTCAGACTTGTGCTTCATCAAGTAGATATACCCATATCTACTCAAGTCATCTGTGAGGGTGAGAACATAACGATACCCTCCGCGAGCCTCAACACTCATTGGACCGCACACATCGGTATGTATGATTTCCAATAAGTTGGTTGCTCGCTCCATTGTTCTGGAGAACGGAGTCTTGGTCATCTTTCCTAAGAGGCATGGTTCGCACGTGTCAAATGATTCATAATCAAGAGACTCCAGAAGTCCATCAGCATGAAGCTTCTTCATACGTTTGACACCAATATGACCAAGGCGGCAATGCCACAAGTATGTGGGACTATCATTGTCAACTTTACATCTTTTGACATTCACACTATGAACATGTGTATCATCACGATCGAGATTCATCAAAAATAAACCATTGACCAGCGGGGCATGACCATAAAACATATCTCTCAAATAAATAGAACAACCATTATTCTCGGATTTAAATGAGTAGCCATCTCGCATCAAACGAGATCCAGATACAATGTTCATGCTCAAAGCCGGTACTAAATAACAATTATTAAGGTTTAAAACTAATCCCGAGGGTAGAAGTAGAGGCAGCGTGCCGACGGCGATCATATCGACCTTGGAACCATTCCCGTCGCGCATCGTCAACTCATCCTTCGCCAGTCTCCGCTTATTCCGCAACTCCTGCTTAGAGTTACAAATATGAGCAACTGCACCGGTATCAAATACCCAGGAGCTACTACGAGCGCTGGTAAGGCACACATCAATAACATATATATCACATATACCTTTGACGTTGCCGGCCTTCTTTTCCGCTAGGTATTTGGGGCGGTTCCGCTTCCAGTGACCCGTTCCCTTGCAATAAAAGCACTCAGTCTCAGGCCTGGGTCCATACTCTGGCTTCTTCCCGGCAACTGGCTTACCGGGCGCGGCAACTCCCTTGCCGTCCTTCTTGAAGTTCTTCTTACCCTTGCCCTTCTTGAACTTAGTGGTTTTATTGACCATCAACACTTGATGCTCTTTCTTGATCTCCACCTCCGCTGATTTCAGCATTGAATACACCTCGGGAATGGACTTCTCCATCCCCTGCATACTGAAGTTCAACACGAAGCTCTTGTAGCTTGGTGGGAGCGACTGGAGGATTCTGTCAACGACCGCTTCGTCTGGGAGATTCATTCCCAACTGAGACAAGCGGTTGTGCAACCCAGAAATCTTGAGGATGTGCTCACTGACAGAACTGTTTTCCTCCATCTTACAGCTGTAGAATGCGTTAGAGACATCATATCTCTCAACTCGGGCATGAGCCTGGAAAACCATTTTCATCTCTTGGAACATCTCATATGCCCCGTGGTGCTCAAAACGCTTTCGGAGCCCCGATTCTAAGCTGTAGAGCATGCCGCACTGAACCAGGGAGTAATCATCACAACGCGACTGCCAAGCGTTCATAACATCTTGGTTTGCCGGGGCGGGAGCGTCACCTAGCGGTGCTTCTAGGACATAAGTTTTCTTGGCAGCTATGAGGATGATCCTCAGGTTACGGACCCAGTCCGTGTAGTTGCTACCATCGTCTTTCAGCTTGGATTTCTCTAGGAACGCGTTGAAGTTGAGGGTGACATGAGCGTGGGCCATTTGATCTACAAGACATATTGTAAAGAATTTAGACTAAGTTCATGATAATTAAGTTCATCTTAATCAAATTTTAATGAACTCCCACTCAGATTGACATCTCTCTAGTCATCTAAGTGATACATGATCCGAATCGACTAGCCCGTGTCCGATCATCACGTGAGACGGACTAGTTATCAACGGTGAACATCTTCATGTTGATCGTATCTTCTATACGACTCATGTTCAACCTTTCGGTCTTCCGTGTACCGAGGCCATGTCTGTACATGCTAGGCTCGTCAAGTGAACCCTAAGTGTATTGCGTGTGTAAATCTGGCTTACACCCGTTGTATGCGAACGTTAGAACCTATCACACCCGACCATCACGTGGTGCTTCGGAACAACGATCCTTAGCAACGGTGCACAGTTAGGGGGAACACAATTCCTGAAATTTTAGTGAGAGATCATCTTATTTACTACCGTCGTTCTAAGTAAACAAGATGCATAAACATGATAAACATCACATGCAATCAAATAAAGTGACATGATATGGCCAATATGATCTTGCTCCTTCGATCTCCATGTTCGGGGCACCATGATCATCTTTGTCACCGGCTCGACACCATGATCTCCATCATCATGATTTCCATCATCGCGTCTTCATGAAGTCGTCACGCCAACTATTACTTCTACTACTATGGCTAACGTTTAGCAATAAAGTAAAGTAATTACATGGCGTTATTCAGTGACACACAGGTCATACAATAATTAAGACAACTCCTATGGCTCCTGCCGGTTGTCATTATCGTCGACATGCAAGTCGTGATTCCCTATTACAAGAACATGATCAATCTCATACATCACATATATCATTCATCACATCTTCTTGGCCATACCACATCACATAGCACATGCTGCAAGAACAAGTTAGACGACCTCTAATTGTTGTTGCAAGTTTTACGTGGCTTCTATAGGTTTTCTAGCAAGAACGTTTCTTACCTACGCCAAAACCACAACGTGATTTGTCAATTTCTATTTACCCTTCATAAGGAACCTGTTCATCGAATCCAATCCGACTAAAGTGGGAGAGACAGACACCCGCCAGTCACCTTATACATCTAGTGCATGTCTGTCGGTGGAACCAGTCTCACGTAAGCGTACTTGTAAGGTCGGTCCGGGCCGCTTCATCCCACAATGCCGCCGAATCAAGATTGGACTAGTAACGGCAAGAAAATTGATCAAACTCAACGCCCACAACTTGTTTGTGTTCTACTCGTGCAAGATGCTACGCAAAGACCTAGCTCAGATGCCACTGTTGGGTAATGTAGCATAATTCAAAAAATTTCCTACGTTTCACCAAGATCAATCTAAGGAGTCATCAAGCAACGAGCATATTGGAGTGCATCTACATACCCTCTTGTAGATCGCGTGCGGAAGCGTTCGAAGGAACGTGGATGAAGTAGTCGTACTCTTCGCGTTCCTCGTCACCGATGATCCCAGCGCCGAACGGACGGCACCTCCGCGTTCAACACACGTACGGTACAGCGACGTCTCCTCCTTCTTGATCCAGCAAGGGTGGAGGAGAGGTTTTCGGAGATCTAGTAGCACGACGGCGTGGTGGTGGATGCAACAGGAAATCCTGCAGGGCTTCGCCGGCGCCCTGCGTGAGGAGTAGGAAGTGTGACGGGAGGGGGGAGAGGCGCCAGAGGATTGGGGTGCGGCTGCCCTCTCCCCCCCACTATATATAGGGGCCAGGGGGGGCGTCGGCCCTGGGAGATCAGATCTCCAGGGGGGGCAGCGGCCAAGGGGGGGAAACTTGCCCCCCAAGGCATAGGGGGCGCCCCCTCCCCCTAGGGTTTCAACCCTAGGCGCATGGAGGGGGCCCATATGGGTGCGCCAGCCCACCAGGGGCTGGCTTCTTCCCCTTGCGGCCTAGGGGACCCACCGGGATGGGTGGCCCCACCCGGTGGACCCCCGGGACCCCTCCGGTGATCCCGGGACACTCCCGGTGACCCCTGGAGTTCACCCGATGGCCGAAACTGGACTTCCTATATATCATTCTTTATCTCCGGACCATTCCGGAACTCCTCGTGACGTCCAGGATCTCATCCGGGACTCCGAACAACATTCGGGTTTCCATGTGCATGTATCTCTACAACCCTAGCGTCACCGAACCTTAAGTGTGTAGACCCTACGGGTTCGAGAGACACGCAGACATGACCGAGACGACTCTCCGGTCAATAACCAACAGCGGGATCTGGATACCCATGTTGGTTCCCACATGTTCCTCGATGATCTCATCGACTGAACCACTGTGTCAAGGATTCACTCAATCCCGTATGTTATTCCCTTTGTCTATCGGTATGGTACTTGCCCGAGATTCGATCGTTGGTATGCCCGATACCTTGTTAAATCTCGTCATGGCAAGTCTCTTTACTCGTTCCGTAATCCATCATCCCGTGACAAAATCCTTAGTTACTTTGAGCTCATTATGATGATGTGTTGCCGAGAGGGCCCAGAGGTACCTCTCCGTCATACGGAGTGACAATATCCCAGTCTCGATTCATACCAACTCAACAGACACTTTCGGAGATACCCGTTTCGTACCTTTATAGCCACCCAGTTACGTTGTGACGTTTGGCACACCCAAAGTATTCCTACGGCATCCGGGAGTTGCACAACCTCATGGTCTAAGGAATAAATACTTGACACCGAAAAGCTTATGCATTACGAACTAAACGATCTCGTGCTAGGCTCAGGATTGGGTCTTGTCCATCACATCATTCTCCTAATGATGTGATCCCGTTATCAATGACATCCAATGTCCATGGTCAGGAAACTGTGACCATCTGTTGATCAATGAGCTAGTAACTAGAGGCTTACCAGGGACACGTTGTGGTCTATGTATTCACACATGTATCGCTGTTTCCGTACAATACAATTCAAGCATGAATAACAGACAATTATCATGAACAAGGAAATATAATAATAATACTTTTATTATTGCCTCTAGGGCATATTTCCAACAAATAGTCCATGAAACGGGTCAGAATCGACAAAAACTGCGAGTGTTGATGAACGACACGTAAACGCACCCCTGGGTTCTTAAATCCTGGAAATCACTCCGAGACCCCAAAACAGTGAGTAGTCCACAAAACATGCCAGAATCGGCCAAAACCGCGAGTGTTGATGACCGACACGTAAACGCACCCCGGGGTTCGTCAATCTTGAAAATCACTCCGGGACACCAAAACAGAGAGTAATAGTCCACGAAAGAGGCCAAAATCGGCCAAAACTGCGAGTGCTGATAACCAACACGTAAGCGCACCTTGGGGTTGAGCAACTATGGAAATCGCTTTAGGACCTCAAAATGGTGAGTAATAGTCCACAAAATGGGTCAGAATTGGCCAAAACTTTGAGTGTTGATGACGGACATGTAAACGCACCGCGGGGTTCATTAATCGTCGAAATCACTATGGGACCCCAAAATGGTGAATAATAGTCCACGAAACGGGTCAGAATCGACAAAAATTGTGAGTGTTGATAGACGACACGTAAACGCACCCCTGGGTTCGCAAGTCCTGGAAATCACTCCGGGACCCCAAAACAGTGAGTAATAGTCCACAAAACATGCCAGAATCGGCCAAAACCGCGAATGTTGATGACCGACACGTAAAGGCACCCCGTGGTTCGTCAATCTTGAAAATCTCTCCGGGACCCCAAAACAGTGAGTAATAGTCCACGAAAGAGGCCAAAATCGGCCAAAACTAATAGTGCTGATAACCGACAAGTAAGCGCACATTGGGGTTTAGCAACTATGGAAATCGCTTTAGGACCCCAAAACGGTGAGTAATTGTCCACGAAACGGGTCAGAATTGGCCAAAACTTCGAGTGTTGATGACGGACATGTAAAAAGCACCACGGGGTTCGTCAATCGTGGAAATCACTATGGGGCCCCAAAACGTTGAGTAATAGTCCACGAAACGGGTCAGAATCGACAAAAACTGCGAGTGTTGATGAACGACACATAAACGCACCCCTGGGTTCGTAAATCCTGGAAATCACCCCGGGACCCGAAAACAGTGAGTAGTCCACAAAACATGCCAGAATCGGCCAAAACCGCGAGTGTTGATGAACGACACGTAAACGAACCCCTTTGTTCGTAAATCCTGGAAATCACTCCGGGACCCCAAAACAGTGAGTAGTCCACAAAACATGCCATAATCGGCCAAAACCGCGAGTGTTGATGACCGACACGTAAACGCACCCCGAGGTTCGTCAATCTTGAAAATCACTCCGGGACACCAAAACAATGAGTAATAGTCCACGAAAGAGGCCAAAATAGGCCAAAACTGTGAGTGCTGATAACCTACACGTAAGCGCACATTGGGGTTTAGCAACTATGGAAATCGCTTTAGGACCTGAAAACGGTTAGTAATAGTCCATGAAATGGGTCAGAATTGGCCAAAACTTCCAGTGTTGATGACGGACATGTAAACGCACCGCGGGGTTCGTCAATCGTGGAAATCACTATGGGACCCCAAAACGGTGAGTAATAGTCCACGAAACGGGTCAGAATCGACAAAAACTGCGAGTGTTGATGAACGACACGTAAACGCACCCCTGGGTTCGCAAGTCCTGGAAATCACTCCGGGACCCCAAAACAGTGAGTAATAGTCCACAAAACATGCCAGAATCGGCCAAAACCGTGAATGTTGATGACCGACACGTAAAGGCACCCCGTGGTTCATCAATCTTCAAAATCTCTCCGGGACCCCAAAACAGTGAGTAATAGTCCACGAAAGTGGCCAAAATCGGCCAAAACTAATAGTGCTGATAACCGACAAGTAAGCGCACATTGGGGTTTATCAACTATGGAAATCGCTTTAGGACCCCAAAACGGTGAGTAATAGTCCACGAAACGGGTCAGAATTGGCCAAAACTTCGAGTGTTGATGACGGACATGTAAACGCACCGCGGGGTTCGTCAATCGTGGAAATCACTATGGGGCCCCAAAACGGTGAGTAATAGTCCACGAAACGGGTCAGAATCGACAAAAACTGCGAGTGTTGATGAACGACACGTAAACGCACCCCTG
>LR738709.1:82882-96560 GCA_902687465.1 Secale cereale | reverse complement strand
GACGAACATGTAAATGCGCCGCGGGGTTCGTCAATCGTGGAAATCACTATGGGACCCAAAAACGGTGAATAATAGTCCACGAAACGGGTCAGAATCGACAAAAACTGCGAGTGTTGATGAACGACATGTAAACGCACCCCTAGGTTCGCAAGTCCTGGAAATCACTCCGGGACCCCAAAACAGTGAGTAATAGTCCACAAAACATGCCAGAATCGGCCAAAACCGCGAATGTTGATGACCGACACGTAAAGGCACCCCGTGGTTCGTCAATCTTGAAAATCACTCCGGTACCCCAAAACAGTGACTAATAGTCCACGAAAGAGGCCAAAATCGACCAAAACTAATAGTGCTGATAACCGACAAGTAAGCGCACATTGAGGTTTAGCAACTATGGAAATCGCTTTAGGACACCAAAACGGTGAGTAATAGTCCACGAAACGGGTCAGAATTGGCCAAAACTTCGAGTGTTGATGACGGACATGTAAACGCATCGCGGGGTTCGTCAATCGTGGAAATCAATATGGGATCCCAAAAAGGTGAGTAATAGTCCACGAAAAGGGTCATAATCGACAAAAACTGCGAGTGTTGATGAACGACACGTACACACCCCTGGGTTCGCAAGTCCTGGAAATCACTCCGGGACCCCAAAACAGAGAGTAATAGTCCACAAAGCATACCAGAGTCGGCCAAAACCGCGAATGTTGATGACCGACACGTAAAGGCACCCCGTGGTTCGTCAATCTTGAAAATCACTCCGGGGCCCCAAAACAGTGAGTAATAGTCCACGAAGAGGCCAAAATCGGCCAAAACTGCGAGTGCTCATTGCCGACAAGTAAGCGCACATTGGGGTTTAGCAACTATGGAAATCACTTTAGGACCCCAAAACGGTGAGTAATAGTCCACGAAACGGGTCAGAATTGTCCAAAACCTCGAGTGTTGATGATGGACATGTAAACGCACCGCGGGGTTCGTCAATCGTGGAAATCACTATGGGGCCCCAAAACGGTGAGTACTAGTCCACGAAACGGGTCAGAATCGACAAAAACTGCGAGTATTGATGAACGACACGTAAACGCACCTTGGGGTTCGCAAGTCCTGGAAATCACTCCGGGACCCCAAAACAGCGAGTAATAGTCCACAAAACATGCCAGAATCGGCCAAAACCGCGAATGTTGATGACCGACACGTAAAGGCACCCCGTGGTTCGTCAATCTTGAAAATCACTCCGGTACCCCAAAACAGTGACTAATAGTCCACGAAAGAGGGCAAAATCGACCAAAACTAATAGTGCTGATAACCGACAAGTAAGCGCACATTGAGCTTTACCAACTATGGAAATCGCTTTAGGACCCCAAAACGGTGAGTAATAGGTCACGAAACGGGTCAGAATTGGCCAAAACTTCGAGTGTTGATGACGGACATGTAAACGCACCGCGGGGTTCGTCAATCGTGGAAATCACTATGGGGCCCCAAAACGGTGAGTAATAGTCCATGAAACGGGTCAGAATCGACAAAAACTGTGAGTGTTGATGAACGACACGTAAACGCACCCCTGGGTTCATAAATCCTGGAAATCACTGCGGGACCCCAAAACAGTGAGTAATAGTCCACAAAACATGTCAGAATCGGCTAAAACAGCGAATGTTGATGACCGACACGTAAAGGCACCCCGTGGTTCGTCAATCTTGAAAATCTCTCGGGGACCCCAAAACAGTGAGTAATAGTCCACGAAAGAGGCCAAAATTGGCCAAAACTAATAGTGCTGACAACCGACAAGTAAGCGCACATTGGGGTTTAGCAACTATGGAAATCGCTTTAGGTCCCCAAAACGGTGAGTAATAGTCCACGAAACGGGTCAGAATTGGCCAAAACATCGAGTGTTGATGACGGACATGTAAACGCACCGCGGGGTTCGTCAATCGTGGAAATCACTATGGGGCCCAAAAACGGTGAGTAATAGTCCACGAAACGGGTCAGAACCGACAAAAACTGCGAGTGTTGATGAACGACACGTAAACGCACCCCTGGGTTCGCAAGTCCTGGAAATCACTCCGGGACCCCAAAACAGTGAGTAATAGTCCCCAAAACATGCCAGAATCGGCCAAAACCGCGAATGTTGATGACCGACACGTAAAGGCACCCCGTGGTTCGTCAATCTTGAAAATCACTCCGGGACCCCAAAACAGTGAGTAATAGTCCACGAAAGAGGCCAAAATCGACCAAAACTAATAGTGCTGATAACCGACAAGTAAGCGCACATTGGGGTTTAGCAACTATGGAAATCGCTTTAGGACCCCAAAACGGTGAATAATAGTCCACGAAACGGGTCAGAATTGGCCAAAACTTCGAGTGTTGATGACGGACATGTAAACGCACCGCGGGGTTCGTCAATCGTGGAAATCACTATGGGGCCCCAAAACGGTGAGTAATAGTGTTGGGTAACGTAGCATAATTCAAAAAAATTCCTACGTTTCAGCAAGATCAATCTAACGAGTCATCTAGCAACGAGCATATTGGAGTGCATCTACATACCCTTTTGTAGATCGCGTGCGGAAGCGTTCGAAGGAACGTGGATGAAGTAGTCGTACTCTTCGCGTTCCTCGTCACCGATGATCCCAGCGCCGAACGGACGGCACCTCCGCGTTCAACACACGTACTGTACAGCGACGTCTCCTCCTTCTTGATCCAGCAAGGGTGGAGGAGAGGTTGTCGGAGATCTAGCAGCACGACGGCGTGGGGGTGGATGCAACAGGAAATCCTGCAGGGCTTCGCTGGCGCCCTGCCTGAGGAGTAGGAAGTGTGACCGGAGGGGTGAGAGGCGCCAGAGGCTTGGGGTGCGGCTGCCATCTCCCCCACTATATATAGGGGCCAGGGGGGGCGCCGGCCCTGGGAGATCAGATCTCCAGGGGGGCGGCGGCCAAGGGGGGGAAACTTGCCCCCAAAGGCATAGGGGGCGCCCCCTCCCCCTAGGGTTTCAACCCTAGGCGCATGGAGGGGGGCCCATATGGGTGCGCCAGCCCACCAGGGGCTGGCCCCCTTCCCCTTGCGGCCTAGGGGACCCACCGGGATGGGTGGCCCCACCCGGTGGACCCCCGGGACACTCCCGGTGACCCCCGGAGTTCACCCGATGGCTGAAACTGGACTTCCTATATATCATTCTTTATCTCCGGACCATTCCGGAACTCCTCGTGACGTCCGGGATCTCATCTGGGACTCCGAACAATATTCGGGTTTCCATGTGCATGTATCTCTACAACCCTAGCGTCACCGAACCTTAAGTGTGTAGACCCTACGGGTTCAGGAGACACTCAGACATGACCGAGACGACTCTCCGGTCAATAACCAACAGCGGGATCTGGATACCGATGTTGGTTCCCACGTGTTCCTCGATGATCTCATCGGATGGACCATTGTGTCAAGGATTCACTCAATCCCGTATGTTATTCCCTTTGTCTATCGGTACGGTACTTGCACGAGATTCGATCGTCGGTATGCCCGATACCTTGTTCAATCTCGTCATGGCAAGTCTCTTTAGTCGTTTTGTAATCCATCATCCCGTGACTAACTCCTTAGTCACTTTGAGCTCATTATGATGATGTCTTGCCGAGAGGGCCCAGAGGTACCTCTCCGTCATACGGAGTGACAATATCCCAGTCTCGGTTCGTACCAACTCAACAGACACTTTCGGAGATACCCGTTGCGTACCTAGCCACCCAGTTACGTTGTGACGTTTGGCACACCCAAAGTATTCCTATGGAATCTGGGAGTTGCACAACCTCATGGTATAAGGAATAAATACTTGACACCGAAAAGTTTATGCATTACGAACTAAACGATCTCGTGCTAGGCTCAGGATTGGGTCTTGTCCATCACATCATTCTCCTAATGATGTGATCCCGTTATCAATGACATCCAATGTCCATGGTCAAGAAACCGTGACCATCTGTTGATCAACGAGCTAGTAACTAGAGGCTTACCAGGGACACGTTGTGGTCTATGTATTCACACATGTATCGCTGTTTCCGTACAATACAATACAAGCATGAATAACAGACAATTATCATGAACATGGAAATATAATAATAATACTTTTATTATTGCCTCTAGGGCATATTTCCAACAGTCTCCCACTTGCACTAGAGTCAATAATCTAGTTACATTGTGATGAATCGAACACCCATAGAGTTCTGGTGTTGATCATGTTTTACCCGTGGAAGAGGTTTAGTCAACGGGTCTGCGACATTCAGATCCGTATGCACTTTACAAATATCTATGTCTCCATCTTGAACATAATTCCGGATGGAGTTGAAACGGCGCTTGATGTGCTTGGTCTTCTTGTGAAACCTGGGCTCCTTGGTAATGGCAATAGCTCTAGTGTTGTCACAGAAGAGAGTCTTCGGGCTTGACGTGCTAGGAATGACTCCTAGGTCGGTGATGAACTCCTTCATCCAGACTCGTTCTTGTGCTACTTCGCAAGCAGCTATGTACTCCGCTTCACATGTAGAATGCGCCACTACGCTCTGCTTGCAACTGCACCAGCTGACTGCTCCACCATTCAAAATATACACGTATCCGGTTTGTTACTTAGAGTCATCCAGATCTGTGTCAAAGCTAGCATCGACGTAACCCTTTACGACGAGCTCTTCGTCACCTCCACAAACGAGAAACATATCCTTAGTCCTCTTTAGGTACTTTAGGATGTTTTTGACCGCTGTCCAGTGTTCCATACCGGGATCACTTTGGTACCTCCCTACCAAACTTATGCCAAGGTTCACATCAGGTCTGGTACACAGCATGGCATACATGATAGAACCTATGGCTGAGGTATAGGGAATGACACTCATCTTTTCTCTATCTTCTGCCGTGGTCGGGGACTAAGCCTTGCTCAACCTCATACCTTGCAAAACAGGCAAGAACCCCTTCTTGGACTGATCCATATTGAACTTCTTCAATATCTTGTCAAGGTATGTACTTTGTGAAAGACTGATGAGGCGTCTTGATCTATCTCTATAGATTTTGATGCCTAATATGTAAGCAGCTTCTCCAAGGTCCTTCATTGAAAAACTCTTATTCAAGTAGGCCTATACACTTTCCAAGAATTCTATATCATTTCCGATCAGCAATATGTCATCCACATATAATATGAGAAATGCTACAGAGCTCCCACTCACTTTCTTGTAGATACAGGCTTCTCCCCAAGTCTGTATAAAGCCAAACGCTTTGATCACATCATTAAAGCGAATATTCCAACTCCAAGATGCTTGCACCAGCCCGTATATCGAGCGCTGGAGCTTGCATACCTTGTTAGCATTCTCTGGATCGACAAAACCTTCCGGCTGCATCATATACAACTCTTCCTTGAGGAAACCATTAAGGAATGCCGTTTTGACGTCCATTTGCCATATCTCATAATCATAGAATGCGGAAATTACTAACATGATACGGACGGACTTTAGCATCGCTACGCGAGAGAAGGTCTCATCGTAGTCAATCCCTTGAACTTGTCGATAACCCTTAGCGACAAGCCGAGCCTTATAAATGGTCACATTACCATCCGCGTCTGTCTTCTTCTTAAATATCCATTTATTTTCTATGGCGTGCCTATCATCAGGCAAGTCCACCAAAGTCCATACTTTGTTTTCATACATGGATTCTATCTCGGATTTCATGGCTCCAAGCCATTTATTGGAATCCGGGCCTGCCATCGCTTCTTCATAGTTCGAAGGTTCACCGTTGACTAACAACATGATTTCCATGACAGGGTTGCCGTACCACTCTGGTGCGGAACGTGCCCTTGTGGACCTTCGAAGTTCAGTAGTAACTTGATCTGTTTCTTCATGATCATCATCATTAACTTCCTCCCTTGTCGGTGCAGGCACCTCAGGAACAATTTCCTGCGTTACACTACTTTCCGGCTCAGGAGGGGTGACTGTCACCTCATCAAGTTCTACTTTCCTCCCACTCACTTCTTTCGAGAGAAACTCTTTCTCCATAAAGGATCCATTCTTGGCAACAAATACCTTGCCTTCGGATCTGTGGTAGAAGGTGTACCCAATCGTTTCCTTTGGGTATCCTCTGAAGACGCATTTTTCCGATTTGGGTTCGAGCTTCTCAGGTTGAAGTTTCTTGACATAAGCATCGCAACCCCAAACTTTTAGAAACGACAGCTTAGGTTTCTTGCCAAACCAAAGTTCATATGGTGTCGTCTCAACGGATTTTGACGGAGCCCTATTTAAAGTGAATGCGGCAGTCTCTAAAGCATAACCCCAAAAAGATAGCGGTAAGTCGGTGAGAGACATCATAGATCGCACCATGTCCAACAGAGTACGATTTCGACGTTCGGACACACCGTTACGCTGAGGTATTCCAGGCGGTGTCAATTGTGAAACAATTCCACAGTTCCTAAGGTGCGTGCCAAATTCATGACTCAAATATTCACCCCCACGATCCGATCGCAAGAACTTTATTTTTCTATCCCGTTGATTCTCAACCTCATTCTGAAATTCCTTGAATTTTCAAAGGTCTCAGACTTGTGCTTCATCAAGTAGATATACCCATAACTACAATGTTCATGCTCAAAGCCGGTACTAAATAACAATTATTAAGGTTTAAAACTAATCCCGAGGGTAGAAGTAGAGGCAGCGTGCCGACGGCGATCATATCGACCTTGGAACAATTCCCGACGCGCATCGTCAACTCGTCCTTCGCCAGTCTCCGCTTATTTCGCAACTCCTGCTTAGAGTTACAAATATGAGCAACTGCACCGGTATCAAATACCCAGGAGCTACTACGAGCGCTGGTAAGGCACACATCAATAACATGTATATCACATATACCTTTGACGTTGCCGGCCTTCTTGTCCGCTAGGTATTTGGGGCAGTTCCGCTTCCAGTGACCCGTTCCCTTGCAATAAAAGCACTCAGTCTCAGGCCTGGGTCCATACTTTGGCTTCTTCCCGGCAACTGGCTTACCGCGCGCGGCAACTCCCTTGTTGTCCTTCTTGAAGTTCTTCTTACCCTTGCCCTTCTTGAACTTAGTGGTTTTATTGACCATCAACACTTGATGCTCTTTCTTGATCTCCACCTCCGCTGATTTCAGCATTGAATACACCTCGGGAATGGACTTCTCCATCCCCTGCATACTGAAGTTCAACACGAAGCTCTTGTAGCTTGGTGGGAGCGACTGGAGGATTCTGTCAACGACCGCTTCGTCTGGGAGATTCATTCCCAACTGAGACAAGCGGTTGTGCAACCCAGAAATCTTGAGGATGTGCTCACTGACAGAACTGTTTTCCTCCATCTTACAGCTGTAGAATGCGTTAGAGACATCATATCTCTCAACTCGGGCATGAGCCTGGAAAACCATTTTCAGCTCTTGGAACACCTCATATGCCCCGTGGTGCTCAAAACGCTTTCGGAGCCCCGATTCTAAGCTGTAGAGCATGCCGCACTGAACCAGGGAGTAATCATCACAACGCGACTGCCAAGCGTTCATAACATCTTGGTTTGCCGGGGCGGGAGCGTCACCTAGCGGTGCTTCTAGGACATAAGTTTTCTTGGCAGCTATGAGGATGATCCTCAGGTTACGGACCCAGTCCGTGTAGTTGCTACCATCGTCTTTCAGCTTGGATTTCTCTAGGAACGCGTTGAAGTTGAGGGTGACATGAGCGTGGGCCATTTGATCTACAAGACATATTGTAAAGAATTTAGACTAAGTTCATGATAATTAAGTTCATCTTAATCAAATTTTAATGAACTCCCACTCAGATTGACATCTCTCTAGTCATCTAAGTGATACATGATCCGAATCGACTAGCCCGTGTCCGATCATCACATGAGACGGACTAGTTATCAACGGTGAACATCTTCATGTTGATCGTATCTTCTATACGACTCATGTTCAACCTTTTGGTCTTCCGTGTACCGAGGCCATGTCTGTACATGCTAGGCTCGTCAAGTGAACCCTAAGTGTATTGCGTGTGTAAATCTGGCTTACACCCGTTGTATGCGAACGTTAGAACCTATCACACCCGACCATCACGTGGTGCTTCGGAACAACGATCCTTAGCAACGGTGCACAGTTAGGGGGAACACAATTCCTGAAATTTTAGTGAGAGATCATCTTATTTACTACCGTCGTTCTAAGTAAACAAGATGCATAAACATGATAAACATCACATGCAATCAAATAAAGTGACATGATATGGCCAATATGATCTTGCTCCTTCGATCTCCATGTTCGGGGCACCATGATCATCTTTGTCACCGGCTCGACACCATGATCTCCATCATCATGATTTCCATCATCGCGTCTTCATGAAGTCGTCACGCCAACTATTACTTCTACTACTATGGCTAACGTTTAGCAATAAAGTAAAGTAATTACATGGCGTTATTCAGTGACACGCAGGTCATACAATAATTAAGACAACTCCTATGGCTCCTGCCGGTTGTCATTGTCATCGACATGCAAGTCGTGATTCCCTATTACAAGAACATGATCAATCTCATACATCACATATATCATTCATCACATCTTCTTGGCCATACCACATCACATAGCACATGCTGCAAGAACAAGTTAGACGACCTCTAATTGTTGTTGCAAGTTTTACGTGGCTTCTATAGGTTTTCTAGCAAGAACGTTTCTTACCTACGCCAAAACCACAACGTGATTTGTCAATTTCTATTTACCCTTCATAAGGAACCTGTTCATCGAATCCAATCCGACTAAAGTGGGAGAGACAGACACCCGCCAGTCACCTTATACATCTAGTGCATGTCTGTCGGTGGAACCAGTCTCACGTAAGCGTACTTGTAAGGTCGGTCCGGGCCGCTTCATCCCACAATGCCGCCGAATCAAGATTGGACTAGTAACGGCAAGAAAATTGATCAAACTCAACGCCCACAACTTGTTTGTGTTCTACTCGTGCAAGATGCTACGCAAAGACCTAGCTCAGATGCCACTGTTGGGTAACGTAGCATAATTCAAAAAATTTCCTACGTTTCACCAAGATCAATCTAAGGAGTCATCAAGCAATGAGCATATTGGAGTGCATCTACATACCCTTTTGTAGATCGCGTCCGGAAGCGTTCGAAGGAACGTGGATGAAGTAGTCGTACTCTTCGCGTTCCTCGTCACCGATGATCCCAGCGCCGAACGGACGGCACCTCCGCGTTCAACACACGTACGGTACAGCGACGTCTCCTCCTTCTTGATCCAGCAAGGGTGGAGGAGAGGTTTTCGGAGATCTAGCAGCACGACGGCGTGGTGGTGGATGCAACAGGAAATCCTGCAGGGCTTCGCCCGCGCCCTGCGTGAGGAGTAGGAAGTGTGACAGGAGGGGGGAGAGGCGCCAGAGGATTGGGGTGCGGCTGCCCTCTCCCCCCCACTATATATAGGGGCCAGGGGGGGCGTCGGCCCTGGGAGATCAGATCTCCAGGGGGGGCAGCGGCCAAGGGGGGGAAACTTGCCCCCCAAGGCATAGGGGGCGCCCCCTCCCCCTAGGGTTTCAACCCTAGGCGCATGGAGGGGGGCCCATATGGGTGCGCCAGCCCACCAGGGGCTGGCCCCTTCCCCTTGCGGCCTAGGGGACCCACCGGGATGGGTGGCCCCACCCGGTGGACCCCCGGGACCCCTCCGGTGATCCCGGGACACTCCCGGTGACCCCCGGAGTTCACCCGATGGCCGAAACTGGACTTCCTATATATCATTCTTTATCTCCGGACCATTCCGGAACTCCTCGTGACGTCCAGGATCTCATCCGGGACTCCAAACAACATTCGGGTTTCCATGTGCATGTATCTCTACAACCCTAGCGTCACCGAACCTTAAGTGTGTAGACCCTACGGGTTCGAGAGACACGCGGACATGACCGAGACGACTCTCCGGTCAATAACCAACAGCGGGATCTGGATACCCATGTTGGTTCCCACGTGTTCCTCGATGATCTCATCGACTGAACCACTGTGTCAAGGATTCACTCAATCCCGTATGTTATTCCCTTTGTCTATCGGTATGGTACTTGCCCGAGATTCGATCGTTGGTATGCCCGATACCTTGTTAAATCTCGTCATGGCAAGTCTCTTTACTCGTTCCGTAATCCATCATCCCGTGACAAAATCCTTAGTTACTTTGAGCTCATTATGATGATGTGTTGCCGAGAGGGCCCAGAGGTACCTCTCCGTCATACGGAGTGACAATATCCCAGTCTCGATTCGTACCAACTCAACAAACACTTTCGGAGATACCCGTTTCGTACCTTTATAGCCACCCAGTTACGTTGTGATGTTTGGCACACCCAAAGTATTCCTACGACATCCGGGAGTTGCACAACCTCATGGTCTAAGGAATAAATACTTGACACCGAAAAGCTTATGCATTACGAACTAAACGATCTCGTGCTAGGCTCAGGATTGGGTCTTGTCCATCACATCATTCTCCTAATGATGTGATCCCGTTATCAATGACATCCAATGTCCATGGTCAGGAAACTGTGACCATCTGTTGATCAATGAGCTAGTAACTAGAGGCTTACCAGGGACACGTTGTGGTCTATGTATTCACACATGTATCGCTGTTTCCGTACAATACAATTCAAGCATGAATAACAGACAATTATCATGAACAAGGAAATATAATAATAATACTTTTATTATTGCCTCTAGGGCATATTTCCAACAAATAGTCCATGAAACGGGTCAGAATCGACAAAAACTGCGAGTGTTGATGAACGACACGTAAACGCACCCCTGGGTTCTTAAATCCTGGAAATCACTCCGAGACCCCAAAACAGTGAGTAGTCCACAAAACATGCCAGAATCGGCCAAAACCGCGAGTGTTGATGACCGACACGTAAACGCACCCCGGGGTTCGTCAATCTTGAAAATCACTCCGGGACACCAAAACAGAGAGTAATAGTCCACGAAAGAGGCCAAAATCGGCCAAAACTGCGAGTGCTGATAACCAATACGTAAGCGCACCTTGGGGTTGAGCAACTATGGAAATCGCTTTAGGACCTCAAAACGGTGAGTAATACTCCACAAAATGGGTCAGAATTGGCCAAAACTTTGAGTGTTGATGACGGACATGTAAACGCACCGCGGGGTTCATCAATCGTCGAAATCACTATGGGACCCCAAAATGGTGAATAATAGTCCACGAAACGGGTCAGAATCGAAAAAAATTGTGAGTGTTGATAGACGACACGTAAACGCACCCCTTGGTTCGCAAGTCCTGGAAATCACTCCGGGACCCCAAAACAGTGAGTAATAGTCCACAAAACATGCCAGAATCGGCCAAAACCGCGAATGTTGATGACCGACACGTAAAGGCACCCCGTGGTTCGTCAATCTTGAAAATCTCTCCGGGACCCCAAAACTGTGAGTAATAGTCCACGAAAGAGGCCAAAATCGGCCAAAACTAATAGTGCTGATAACGGACAAGTAAGCGCACATTGGGGTTTAGCAACTATGGAAATCGCTTTAGGACCCCAAAACGGTGAGTAATTGTCCACGAAACGGGTCAGAATTGGCCAAAACTTCGAGTGTTGATGACGGACATGTAAAAAGCACCACGGGGTTCGTCAATCATGGAAATCACTATGGGGCCCCAAAACGTTGAGTAATAGTCCACGAAACGGGTCAGAATCGACAAAAACTGCGAGTGTTGATGAACGACACGTAAACGCACCCCTGGGTTCGTAAATCCTGGAAAGCACCCCGGGACCCCAAAACAGTGAGTAGTCCACAAAACATGCCAGAATCGGCCAAAACCGCGAGTGTTGATGAACGACACGTAAACGAACCCCTGGGTTCGTAAATCCTGGAAATCACTCCGGGACCCCAAAACAGTGAGTAGTCCACAAAACATACCATAATCGGCCAAAACCGCGAGTGTTGATGACCGACACGTAAACGCACCCCGGGGTTCGTCAATCTTGAAAATCACTCCGGGACACCAAAACAATGAGTAATAGTCCACGAAAGAGGCCAAAATCGGCCAAAACTGTGAGTGCTGATAACCTACACGTAAGCGCACATTGGGGTTTAGCAACTATGGAAATCGCTTTAGGACCTGAAAACGGTTAGTAATAGTCCATTAAATGGGTCAGAATTGGCCAAAACTTCCAGTGTTGATGACGGACATGTAAACGCACCGCGGGGTTCGTCAATCGTGGAAATCACTATGGGACCCCAAAACGGTGAGTAATAGTCCACGAAACGGGTCAGAATCGACAAAAACTGCGAGTGTTGATGAACGACACGTAAACGCACCCCTGGGTTCGCAAGTCCTGGAAATCACTCCGGGACCCCAAAACAGTGAGTAATAGTCCACAAAACATGCCAGAATCGGCCAAAACCGCGAATGTTGATGACCGACACGTAAAGGCACCCCGTGGTTCATCAATCTTCAAAATCTCTCCGGGACCCCAAAACAGTGAGTAATAGTCCACGAAAATGGCCAAAATCGGCCAAAACTAATAGTGCTGATAACCGACAAGTAAGCGCACATTGGGGTTTAGCAACTATGGAAATCGCTTTAGGACCCCAAAACGGTGAGTAATAGTCCACGAAACGGGTCAGAATTGGCCAAAACTTCGAGTGTTGATGACGGACATGTAAACGCACCGCGGGGTTCGTCAATCGTGGAAATCACTATGGGGCCCCAAAACGGTGAGTAATAGTCCACGAAACGGGTCAGAATCGACAAAAACTGCGAGTGTTGATGAACGACACGTAAACGCACCCCTGGGTTCGTAAATCCTGGAAATCACTCCGGGACCCCAAAACAGTGAGTAATAGTCAAGAAAACATGCCAGAATCGGCCAAAACCACGAATGTTGATGACCGACACGTAAAGGCACCCCGTGGTTCGTCAATCTTGAAAATCACTCCGGGACCCCAAAACAGTAAGTAATAGTCCACGAAGAGGCCAAAATCGGCCAAAACTGCGAGTGCTGATAGCCGACAAGTAAGCGCACATTGGGGTTTAGCAACTATGGAAATCACTTTAGGACCCCAAAACGGTGAGTAATAGTCCATGAAACGGGTCAGAATTGGCCAAAACCTCGAGTGTTGATGACGGACATGTAAACGCACCGCGGGGTTCGTCAATCGTGGAAATCACTATGGGGCACCAAAATGGTGAGTAATAGTCCATGAAACGGGTCAGAATCGACAAAAACTGCGAGTATTGATGAACGACACGTAAACGGACCCCTGGATTCGTAAATCCTGGAAATCACTCCGGGACCCCAAAACAGTGAGTAGTCCTTAAAACATGCCAGAATCGTCCAGAACCGCGAGTGTTGATGACCGACACGTAAACGCACCCCGGGGTTCGTCAATCTTGAAAATCACTCAGGGACACCAAAACAGTGAGTAATAGTCCACGAAACAGGCCAAAATCGGCCAAAACTGGGAGTGCTGATAACCAACACGTAAGCGCAACTTGGGGTTTAGCAACTATGGAAATCGCTTCAGGACCCCAAAACGGTGAGTAATAGTCCACGATACGGGTCAGAATCGGCCAAAACTTTGAGTGTTGATGACCGACACATAAATGCACCCCTGGGTTCGTAAATCCTGGAAATAACTCCGGGACCCCAAAACGGTGAGTAATAGTCCATGAAACGGGTCCGAATCGACAAAAACCACTAGTGTTGATGAACGACACG
>LR738709.1:27918-40931 GCA_902687465.1 Secale cereale | reverse complement strand
CATGGCAGAATCGGCCAAAACCGTGAGTGTTGATGAACGACACGTAAACGCACCCCTGGGTTTGTAAATCCTGGAAATCACTCCGGGACCCCAAAACAGTGAGTAGTCCACAAAACATGCCAGAATCGGCCAAAACCGCTAGTGTTGACGACCGACACGTAAACGCACCCCGTGGTTCGTCAATATTGAAAATCACTCCGGGACCCCAAAACAGTGAGTAATAGTCCACGAAAAAGGTCAAAATCGGCCAAAACTGCGAGTGCTGATAACCGACACGTTAGCACACATTGGGGTTTAGCAACTATGGAAATCGCTTTACGACCCCAAAACGGTGAGTAATAGTCCACGAAACGAGTCAGAATTGGCCAAAACTTCTAGTGTTGATGACGGACATGTAAACGCACCGCGGGGTTCATCAATCGTGGAAATCACCATGGGGCCCCAAAACGGTGAGTAATAGTCCACGAAACGGGTCAGAATCGACAAAACCTGCGAGTGTTGATGAACGACACGTAAACGCACCCTGGGTTCGTAAATCCTGGAAATCACTCCGGGACCCCAAAACATTGAGTAGTCCACAAAACATGGCAGAATCGGCCAAAACCGTGAGTGTTGATGAACGACACGTAAACTCACCCCTGGGTTCGTAAATCCTGGAAATCACTTCGGGACCCCAAAACAGTGAGTAGTTCACAAAACATGCCAGAATGCCACCACTGATGATGGCGGCGCACGCACAGATGGCAGCCAACCGAAGAGGCAACGGAAGGACCGGCGCCCGACCGTGCTCCGCACCCTCAAGGAGGAAGTTACTGAAGTGGACTCCGACGGGAATCCAATGGCGCCCGAACGAATAGTCAAGGGGTACTCGCTTCAGCTCGGGTGCATTCTCCGGAGCACCGTCTCGATCAAGACCGAGAACCTGAGGCATCCTGACCACGGGAATTTGCGCAACCTCCTCTTCACGAAGCTGAACGAACGATACAAGTTCCCCGCTCAATTTGATAACACAAGCCTCAAAGGGAATAAAGTGAACAGTGCTGCCCTCAAGAAGATGAGCAAGGCCCTGTCTACTTGGAAAACCAATGTGAAGAGAATGATCGAGAAAGGTGAGAGTTATGAGAAGATCAAGGAGAAACATCCTTCGATCACCGAAGATGACTACAACGACTTCAAGATCAATTGCTCGAGCACCGCACACTCCGAATCAAGTCAGTGGGGGAAAGAAATGCGGGAGCTCAACTTAGGGGAACACACACTCGGTCCCGGCGGTTACAGAGTGGCGGAGCCTATATGGGACAAGGAGGAGGCGGACCGTGCCGAGCAAGGCCTACCACCCCTCTTCGATAAATACGGTGACAAACAGACCAGGAACTTTGTCAGGGCCCGGTACAAGAAGAACCCGAAAACAAAGGAGCTTACCACGGATCCGAAGACCAGGGCGCTTGAGGTTGTTCTGGTAAGGAATACACCCCCGCGTAATTAGCTCCATATGGTTGCATTCTAATTAATGAAGCCAAATTTCTAAATTATTCACATTCCTTCCGCAGGCGACTGAAAGCAGTAGCGCGGGGTCGACTAAGAGCAGCCCTTGGGACACGACTCTAAATAGGGCGTTGAATGTAATGAAGAACAAGGATTAGCTCAAGAAGCCGACGTCAGCTGGTCGTGTGGCCGGCAAAGGCTTGTCGACAAAATGGTCGTCATACTATAATGCTGGTGGGCGAAAGGAGAAAAAGACCAGCTCGGAAAGCCAGGCGCGCGAGGTTCAAGAACTCAAGGCACAGGTGGCTCGGATTCCGTAGATTGTCCAAGAGCAAGTGCAACAACAGCTCGGAGCGACGATCACCGCAATTGTGCCTAGCTTGATCGAGGGGTTGCAGGCGTGGATTGCGGGTGGCCAACAGGGGCCGCCCCCGATTCCCAGCTTCACGGCCAGCAACTCGCAGAACGCGATGGCGGGGCCATTGGTGTCTCCGGCGGAGGCGGCATTGGTGTCTCCGACGCCGGCACGGGAGCTTAATGCACCCGGGTGTACGCCGGCCGGCACCTCTGCAGCAAGCGGCCCCTCCGTCAACTGCACGCCCGCCGTTGGCGGTGCCTCAACATTAGCCGAGCTCGACGTCATCATCACGGTAACTAATTAAGCCTCTCTCGGCCGAGGACTTCATCTCCTTGCCTTTGACTGGGCATCCCTGACGCCCTACATGTTTTCGCAGGGCGCCGCCGATGTTCCGTGCACTCTCCTGCACTTCGTGAACAACGAGTTGGTCGATGTCGCCAAGGGCAAAATCGTTCAACCGGGCAACCCCTTGTTCCACGGTACCCAGATGCCACCCAACTTGTTTAGGGTTCAACTGGTTCGGGTGCTGCCAGGCTGCGACGAGGTGTTACCTCCGATTCGACCCGTCGGGGCCGACGATGATGACGTGATGACCCTCAGCGCCTGCTTGAGCTGGCCCCTGCTTTGGCCGAAGAGCCAGATTCGTTTGAGGGCGGGGGAAACCACCCCAAAGACAACACCGCCAGTCGTGCCGGCGCCAAGTCGTCCCCATGGCAAGACCGCCGCAAAGGTGCCGGAAATCCCTATGCCACTGGATCCAAACATGCATATGGCACAGGATCAGAACGATGACGACGACGATACATTTGCCAACGTCGATCAGTACTTTGCCGATCATGGGTACGGTGACGACTTCATGGGGCCTCCTTCTCAAGAACCCAACCCAACAATAGACGTGCGCGATCTAGCTGGTACCGCGGAGAAGCCAAGTTGCAACAGGCGTCGTCTGCCGTTCAGCTCTCTGGAGACGCCTCCAGCTGCCGACTTCACCGAGCCTCAGATAGGCGAGGTGCGAAATATTATCAGCCCCAACACACTCAAGAAGGCGGTCTCTGAGCAGAACTCGGTCCCAATTCAGGAGATCAAGAAGAAGGCACGCAAAAGAAAAACTAACAAGGGAGCGAGCCAGCCGGCACCGAGTACGATCCGTGCTCAGGACGGGCCACCTTCACCTGAGGATGTAATGAGGAGGGTGCATGTGGCGGGTAGGCCGATGCTACCGAGAAATATGCTCGATGCTGCAACCGGTGCTATGCGGAGTCTGCATGACAGTGTTCTTTCTTTGGAGAAGCGGGGTCTCAGTGAGAAGGATGTGGCATACCCGGTTTTCGCGGCCAAGGTGCCAGAGGGCAAGGGCTTTGTGGATAACTCCATCGGGGGTACGATCGTCCTGCGGTTTGATGACATCCACGCTATGTTGAATCTTCTTCCGCTGCACTACACCTTCGTCCGGCTATTTTCGCTGAGTATGGAGATGCGGATCATTCGCGACAAGATCCCGGACATCGTGATAGTCGACCCCTTCTACAAGTGTGCCAAGATCTTGGGCAGCGCTGGGGACCGGCAAGTCGCGAATTCTTACCTCGAAGGCGTCATTCTGGCAAACCAAGATAAGGATAACTTCCTCGTGCCTTACTTTCCCGAGTAAGTCATCCGCCTCAACCGCCCCGTAACATATGAATTCTTAGATTTCGATCGTTCTTCTTTTAACATTCCGTGTTTTCTACAGTGACACACAGTGCACGCTCATCCTCCTAAGCCCCAAATATTCCATGGCCACGTATTTCGAACCGGACCGTTAGTCGAAAGTAGACTACACAAATGTCAAGAAGGTTCTTGATGATGTTCTCCCCGGCTACGCCAAATCTGGAGGCACCTTCACCAGGCCTATTCGTAAGTACGGCAAGCACGTGTTCTCCCACAATACGACGTTCTGCTGCATCAAGCAGCCGCCTGGCGGTCAGAAGGGTGCCTACTACGCCATCCATCACATGCGGGCGATCGTACGGGACCATCATCAACTTCTGCTACCGAGTAAACTCAAAGATTGGGCCGCGAGCGTGTCGGTAATCCAGGACGCGGACATCAGACAAGAATTCTTTCGCATCCAGTTGGAGTTTGCGGAAATCATCCATCAAGATGTCCTTCGTACCTCGGGGCAGTTCTACCTCAGAAATCAACCGTCGAACAGTGACATCGACACAATGCTACAAATGCAGGCTGACAACGCCCGTGATTTCATGACTCCGACGATAGACGGCGGCTTCATCCACGCTCCGGTCCCTTGAGTCGAGTCGAAAGCAGTGATGTTGTGTCTAGTTCTGAAACATCGATTGGCTCATGTTGTAATTAAACTTTAATGAACTTGTAGTATGTCTCTATGGTTTCGAGAGTCGTTCAACTTAGATGTAATCGATGCTATTAATGCCTTGCTTTTCTCTTTCGATCGTTCTGTTGCATACTTATATATTGCTTATGAATTGTCTGTGAATTGGTACTAACGTTTCGTTTGGCTAGTGCATATATAGCGATGCCGTCGTATGTCGTGTACAAGGGTAAGGTTCCCGGAGTCTACGACGACTGGGAGGAGTGTCGGAGACAGGTTCACCGATTCAGCGGTAACAGTTACAAAGGGTACACCACTATGGCCGAGGCCGAATCTAGATACGCCCGCTATCTAGCGGGAGAGGGGAGGGAGCGTTGGAGGAACCGGATGAAGACGATTTTCATCGTGATGATGCTCATCGTGATGACCGCAGCTCTCTTCTATGTGATGGTAGTTTAGATGATCGATATCGACTTGTAATGTGAAGACAAACTCGCTACTCGCGGTCTCGAGACTTGTAATATATTGTTCTATCTTTGTTCGGTCTTTTCAATTCGGAGACTAATATGATGAATTGTATTCGGAGACTAATATGATGAATTGTATTCAGAGACTAATATGATGAATTGTATTCGGAGACTAATATGATGAATTGTATTCAGAGACTAATCTTATATTGTATTCGATGAATTTGTTGTTGATGTGTGCTGTCTGTATTCTGTGCAATTATACATTTTGTAATATGTGCAAAAAAACAGAAAAATAATATTAAAAAAAACTAATATTCATACTAATGGCGCATCACAACACAGTGCGCCATTAGTATGCCAAAGGATACTAATGCCGCATCACCAGCCAGTGCGCCATTACTATGCGGACATTACTAATGGCGCATCCTGCTGTAGTGCGCCATTAGTATGCCAAAGCACCTGGGTACACATGGCCCCTGGGAGGCATACTAATGGCACACTACTGTGCATACTAATGGCGCATCTGCGGTGCGCCATTAGTAGACCAGATACTAATGGCGCACCAGAGGTGCGCCATTAGTAAAATATACTAATGGCGTGCTAGTAATGACGCACCACTAATGCGCCATTAATGGCCAAATTAGGTGCGCCATTAGTAGGCCATTTCCTAGTAGTGAACTTGATCACGAACTCAACATAGCGGTCAGGGAACAACCTGGTAATACTTCCGAAAAGATGTTCGGAAATCGTGAACCACCGATATGTTACTAAGCTCGAGATCAATCTTGCTTTTCAGGGCAAGACGATATGATCAAATGAGCAAGGACTTAACAAAATCCTAACTCATCAATCAAGGAGTGCACCAAGAAAGTGGACTAGGTAGCACGATCAACCTTAGGGTGATGATTCAATAATCAACTCGCTAAGGATGAGGTTATTGTCCATTTAACTAACAAGCAACAGAGTTGCTAGGAGTATTGATTTCACACATCACAATTTACTTATCGGTATTCCGGTTACAATAACACGGAGACCGAGGAATGAGCGATAATGGCGAGAAGTATCACTGTATCAAGAGTTCATAGGAGGTTGTGCAATTCTCATGACATTCTTGACATAAAGATGGTAATCCTCCAGGATAGAATAGTTTAGAAGCTGCATTAGCATTCTCCATATGCGAAGTACAACTTCTTTGACCAAATCCGGGATATGGATAGGGTACTGAAGTTTGTTTCTCCTAGTCATTCCGAGATAGAATGAATTGACGGGTCACAAGAGTAAAAGGCATCGATAAACACGAATGCACAACTACTCCTGACTATCAATTGATAGACGAAGGTCATAAAACAACTGAAAGGGGACAACTCAAAGGAACATATATCTTTCTGAGTTGTGGATGCATAGGTTAGTATGTCGAACGAGTTCCACATATTACTTCCGGATAACCCATGCAGAAAGGTAGGATTGGCAGAATCACAATATGATTGGAGTACTACTCAAGAGCACTCTGGTTGTGATCTTTGGTTCAGAAGAACTTCTGCCATGATAATTCATGGTATTGGAAGAACGATAACCACGGACCTCGAGGACTATCACAAGGTTACTAGTATCCTAAAGGGACGAGAAAATACTACCAAAATGAAGTAGGTAGAAAGAATCTTGGGTTCAAGAACCCAGGGGTAGAATGCTTACTAACTAAATGGCATCACGGGATGGTTTCGAGAATAATGGCCAGAATCATCACACTGGGGATATGAAGCATTGCTAGAGTACCGGGTGATCTTCTAAGACACCTAGGGTCATAATAATAAGTCCAACATATATGTCGACGTAACAGAGTGCCTCAACACACCGACTAGTGTGGTTAATCTGGCCTAAAAGGACATTAAGAACAGATAGGAATATTTGCAAATGCATCAGACTATTTAGAAACCTGGGATGACTCGGACAACATAACGGCTGTAAATGCTCGAAAACAATTTTGAGCTTCATGCACAAGATAGCATAACCACTCAACATCATGATGTCAAGGTTCTGAGATCAACAATTGAACACACAGAAATAGAATAAGCTGAACTGAGAGTTGAATCCACAATTAACGTGATCCTGATAGACATAAGAGAAAGCCTAGTTCTTAATCCCCGTGGAATAGAAGAAGGTGACTCAGATCAGAAGGTCATAAGGTAAAGGAGGAAAAAGAGCCTTACGTTCCCTTCCACAATCAATTCCCTTATATAACTAAAGAGTTTCTAGACACAACTTCGACCAGTTTGGCTTACTAATCCTACAGGTAGTCAGGCTCTGATACCAAAGCTGTCAAGACCCCGATCCTAAGTCACACAGGTCTAGCCTGTAACACATCATATCACTTTGCGGCCTCACGCACGGTATCCCCACGGGTGCCACCTTACCTGGCCCGGGACCGTTTGCGCATTTTGGCACACGTATATGATAGTGTCGCTAGCATCCATATGACAGAGAACCCGGGCCGACATGACTAGTTATAAACCAAAAGTGGCACTAAATTACAGAGACAGGCATACATGACCCAGCAACGAACGTGCCGGTCATCAACGTATGAACCCAAGTCGTAGCAAGCTACAAGGACTTAAAGGAACAACGCGTGACATTTCCCCTAAGGGATAGACACAGGAACGAAGGACACATGCCGGCCAGCCTAAGTGTTCCGGAGCAGTAGCAAGCTACCAAGGCTCAGTGGAAGCACTAGGAGACATTTCCCTGTAAGGTAGGCTACCAAAGGTAAACAACTAGGTGTCGGATCCCACACATAGAAATACACATTACACGTACGCATAACATGCAAGTTTGTGATGTACAACAAGGCATCACAACATAACTCAACAACTCATATAGATAAAGGCCCAGAAGAGCCATCATAGCATTTATTACAATCAGAGGTCACATGACCCAACATACAGAGCATACAGGCAACGGAAGCATAACATGTCTGAGTACAGACAACTACAAATGAAGAAGGCTGAAAAAGCCTGACTATCTACAAGACCCTCCCATGGGTACAAGATCGTAGCTGAGGTAACAAGCTAAACGTTGAAGTCCACGCGGAACCACTAGCGAGACTGAGGTCTCTCTGCAAAACATAAATTAAGCAAACGTGAGTACAAAGGTACTCAGCAAGACTTACATCAGAACTAGCTACATATGCATCAGTATCAACAAAGGGGGTGGTGGAGTTTGACTGCAGCAAGCCAGCTTGACTCGGTGGCTATCCTAAACTACGACTGCAAGTAACTCTTTGAGGTGGCGCACACGAGTCCACATATTCACCAATCAATACACCACTATGGATCCGCTCCCGTCTCCCTACAAGAAGGCCATCCATAGCACTCACGCTTATCTTGCGCGTTTTAGAGTATCCACTTTCACTTGTCTATGAACTGTAGAGGCAACCCAGAAGTCCATTTCCGCGGACACGGCTATTCGAATAGATTATATATAACCCCGCAGGGGTGTACTTCTTCACACATCCTCTCACCACTTACCGTCGTTTACACGACATGTACTCGGCAACCTTCAAGCGGAGGCCCAGCGAGGGTGTCGGCCACGACCTGACTAACCACACAAGTCTCTCGTCCAGGTTTATCGCCTATTTGGGTTCCATCCGTGGGGAGATCCGGCCGGGGTGTCACTCACGGCCCCAAACGATATGTACAGGGTTCCCGCATCACCGAACGGGCAATCGGTACACCGTGCCACATACCTGCCGCGTCACAGCCCACCCCGAGGGTCAGCGCTGCGCACGACCTCCAGTAAACTACAAACACCAGAAACTAGTTGCAACTCCTGGACAGAGAACAAGGGCAGTTAATAAGTCGAGAGGGTCCATTGGTTTCGGCCCAATGCATGGTAGTAACTGGTCATGGATCAACCAACACAGAACTCAGTTCCTGAGGATGGCTACAATGAGACAACCCACCATGTACTCCTACATGGCCTCTCATCGCTACCTTTACCAAATCGTGTTCACACACTTAGCTCACACACATTAGGACATGTTCATCACCATTCCAATTCATCCCCGATGAATCGGACCTGACACAACTCTAAGCAATAGCAGGCATAACCAGAAAGCATGAATGAGTAGGCACAACATGGCTCAAACAACTCGTACTCATACTAGTGGGTTTCAACTATTTACTGTGGCAATGACAGGTCATGCAGTGGAAAGGGGTTCAACTACCACAGCAGGTAACAGTTGAAGCGTTGTTGTCCTAATGCAGTAAAAGAGAGCAAGAGCGAGAGAGTGGGATTGTATCGGAATGCTCAATGGGGTTTTGCTTGCCTGGCACTTCTGAAGATAACATTGGGTCTTCATCGGTGTCATCGAACTCATCGTCGGAACGTCGTCTACTGAGAGGGGACAAAATCGACAAACAGAGAAAGAACACAATCAATGTAATGCACAATATGATGCATTATCATGACATGGCATTATGTTGTGATTTGAGTTAATGCAACTAGCAACCATATTAAATGAAGTTGGTGTGAACCAAAGGTTCAAATTCAAACTCCATATGTGATTATTCAAATGCCATTTAATTGATTTAACCTGATCAGCAGGTTTAACTTGTTCAAACATGCATGAAAATGCCATAAACGGATTCCTTGGATTTTTCTGATCAATTTTCATATATAAATTATTTTCATCTGAGCTATAGTTTATTTTCTATGATTTTTAGAAGTTTTGGCTATTTTCTGATTTATTTTAAATTACAGAAAATAGTTACTGCGTCAGCACTGCGTCATCATGACGTCAGCAAGTCAACAGGGGCTGGTCCAGTCAAACCTGACCAGTGGGGCCCACTGGTCAGTGACACAACTAACTAAACTAACTTATTTAATACTAACCTAGTTTAATTAGCCGGGCGGGTCCCACATGTCAGTGAGTCACAGGGTTAACTAATTTACAAATTAGCACTAACCTAAAATTAGCAGGGCACGGGGCCCACCTGTCACTGACTAACCTAACTAACTAGATTAATTAGCAATTAACTTAATTATCTTAGCTAATTAGAGGCGGGGGGGGCACGCGTCAGTGACCCAGGGGGTCAACTGGGTCAGCCCGGGTCAAACTCGCCGGAGTTGACCCGTGGCTCGTCGCCGGCGGAGCCAGAGATGGCGGAGGGCGTCGGGTTTCGCCCTCAGGCGACCAAACGAGCGGCGGAAGGGCTCTACGTCGAGCTGGGACTCGCCCGCATCCATTTATGCCATCGGGAGGGGCTGGGGTGGCCGGAGCTCGTCGGAAACGAGCTCGTGGCGGCGCCGGAGTTCGGGCATCGGCGAGAATGATGATTCGGTGCATGGGAGGAGGCGCAGAGGGGTGCTATGACTTCCTGCAGGTGTGGTGAGTTTGTTGACGCGCCCGGGCGCGGGCTGTGGTGGCCCTGGCCACGGCAGGGACATGGCCGGCGGCGGTGAGCTCACGGTCACTGAGGGGATCGGGGCTGGAGCACACGCAGAAGTGAGTGGACAGGGGGAAAGAAGGAGGAGCTCACGGCGATCTCGATGGCGTCGTCAGCGAGCTCGGGGACGCGTCGGAGCGGGCGCACGGTCACCGGCGATCTCCACGGCCGTAGGTTGAAGACGGCGACGGTGAGGACGACACGGGGCTTCCCAAGGCGCGTGGCTCAGTAAGGAGGTTAGGGAAGGGGTGGCGGAGCTTCCCGATGCTTCGGCGAGGCGTGTGGTGGCCGGTGGCCGTGCGAGCGGTGGACGGCGGCGACAAGCTCGTTCGGCCGAGCTCGAAAACGAGTGGGGAGAAAGGGGAGGTGACCAGAGAAGGAGGGAATCACTGCGGGGGCTTCGTCCACGTCTCTTGGCGCCTGGATTGGGTCGAAGGGGAGTGCGACACGGCGAAGCAGGAGGTGGCGCGATCGGTGCGTGCACTGGCTGCCAGTGGGCACGAGGTTGAAGACAACCTTGCCCCTGGTGGGCTGGGCCTAAACAGGAGCTGGGCCTCCTCATGTGCCAGCCAGGTAAGAAGGCCCAGGTACTTCTCTTCCTCTCTGCTTTCTAATTTAATTTCTGTTTTCTATTTGTTTTGCTCTATTTTGATTTAGTACTAATACTAAACCATTTTGTTGCTTCTGAAATTATTTGTGGATGCAATATGGATTATTCCAAAACTCCACAAATTGTTTTTAGAATAATTGGAGCATTAAAAATAATTTTAGAATTTATTTGCTCCAACTCAAATACATTATGAGTTAATTCAAAAATCCTAAAATGTCCTAGAAATATGTGCAACATTTTTGGCACAGGTTTTTAATCAATCCATAAATGATGAACTTTTCCAAAGGGTATTTTGGGTTCATTGAAAAGATTTTAATTGACCCTAGTTGAATTACTTTACTGCTAGGGTTTAGGCAAACCCCATTTCATGTTTCTTTCAAGATTAAACATGATGCACACACGAGGCTAGCCTATTGCATTACCAGAAGCTAGGGATGTGACAAGGCACCCCGTGGTTCGTCAATCCTGAAAATCACTCCGGGACCCCAAAACAGTGAGTAATAGTCCACGAAAGAGGCCAAAATCGACCAAAACTAATAGTGCTGATAACCAACAAGTAAGCGCACATTGGGGTTTAGCAACTATGGAAATCGCTTTAGGACCCCAAAACGGTGAGTAATAGTGCACGAAACGGGTCAGAATTGGCCAAAACTTCGAGTGTTGATGACGGACATGTAAACGCACCGCGGGGTTCGTCAATCGTGGAAATCACTATGGGACCACAAAACGGTGAGTAATAGTCCACGAAACGGGTCAGAATCGACAAAAACTGCGAGTGTTAATGAACGACACGTAAACGCACCCCTGGGTTTGCAAGTCCTGGAAATCACTCCGGGACCCCAAAACCGTGAGTAATAGCCCACAAAACGGGTCAGAATCGACAAAAACCACTAGTGTTGATGAACGACACGTAAACGCACCCCTAGGTTCGTAAATCCTGGAAATCACTCCGGGACCCCAAAACAGTGAGTAATAGTCCACAAAACATGCCAGAATCGGCCAAAACCATTAGTGTTGATGACCGACACGTAAACGCACACCATGGTTCGTCAATATTGAAAATCACTCAGGGACCCAAAACAGTGAGTAATAGTCCACAAAGAGGCCAAAATCGGCCAAGACTGCGAGTGCTGATAACCGACACGTAAGCGCACATTGGGGTTTAGCAACTATGGAAATCGCTTTAGGACCCCAAAACGGTGAGTAATAGTCCACGAAACGGGTCAGAATTGGCCAAAACTTCGAGTGTTGATGACGGAAATGTAAACGCACCGCGGGGTTCGTCAATCGTGGAAATCACTATGGGGCCCCAAAACGGTGAGTAATAGTCCACGAAACGGGTCAGAATCGACAACAACTGCGAGTGTTGATGAACGACACATAAACGCACCCCTGGGTTCGTAAATCCTGGAAATCACTCCGGGACCCCAAAACAGTGAGTAGTCCACAAAACATGCCAGAATCGGCCAAAACCGCGAGTGTTGATGACCGACACGTAAACGCACCCCGGGGTTTGTCAATCATGAAAATCACTCCGGGAGACCAAAACAGTGAGTAATAGTCCACGAAAGAGGCCCAAATTGGCCAAAAATGCGAGTGCTGATAACCAACACGTAAGCGAACCTTGGGGTTTAGCAACTATGGAAATCGCTTTAGGACCCCAAAATGGTGAGTAATAGTCCACGAAACGGGTCAGAATTGGCCAAAACTTCGAGTGTTGATGACGGACATGTAAACGCACCGCGGGGTTCGTCAATCGTGGAAATCACTATGGGGCCCCAAAACGGTGAGTAATAGTCCACGAAACGGGTCAGAATCGACAACAACTGCGAGTGTTGATGAACGGCACATAAACGCACCCCTGGGTTCGTAAATCCTGGAAATCACTCCGGGACCACAAAACAGTGAGTAGTCCACAAAACATGCCAGAATCGGCCAAAACCGCGAGTGTTGATGACCGACACGTAAACGCACCCCGGGGTTTGTCAATCTTGAAAATCACTCCGGGAGACCAAAACAGTGAGTAATAGTCCACGAAAGAGGCCCAAATTGGCCAAAACTACGAGTGCTGATAACCAACACGTAAGCGAACCTTGGGGTTTAGCAACTATGGAAATCGCTTTAGGACCCCAAAATGGTGAGTAATAGTCCACGAAACGGGTCAGAATTGGCCAAAACTTCGAGTGTTGATGACGGACATGTAAACGCACCGCGGGGTTCGTCAATCGTGGAAATCACTATGGGACCCCAAACCGGTGAGTAATAGTCCACTAAACGGGTTAGAATCGACAAAAACTACAAGTGTTGATGACCGACACGTAAA
>LR738716.1:528419415-528437893 GCA_902687465.1 Secale cereale | reverse complement strand
GGCGCCACTCAAAACAATCAGCTGACTGATTTTTTTCAAAGCAGTTCATTTTGTGAAATCTTTTCATCCGTAGGTCAAAATTGTCAAATTTGCCCCATCTCCACTAGCCCATCTCGTATCTCCACGGCACCAGGCACCTCATCGCCTCCTCTGGGCTCTGGTCTCCTCACATCACACCTGTGACTCCGATTCTGGGAGTTACGAGCTTGGGGCCCTCCCTGCCTCTCGCTCCATGTGCCTAAAGTCTTCTCTATGCCATCTATGATCCGCTAAAGCATGTTAGATGTTTCTAATTTCTAAAGTTCCAATATTGATTAAACTATTTTGTTCACAATTTTAGGTGTTATAATGTTGCCTAAAGTTCTAAATTCAAGCTATTTCATTCTTCGGTATTATGGAGTGGTTTCCAGGATCAGCTTGACAATATTTTAAAACTGAGTAGAGGAAGAGTGTGCAACCTACCAGGTACCAAAGTCTCTAGATAAGATTAGATCTGAAGGAATTGGAGGAGGTTTATATGCTACAAGAAAGATCTGAAGGAATTGGATGACTTAGCTATGTGCTGGATTGAGAAATATATCTTGGACAACATCGATCATGATAATGTCATACTTTGCATCCAGTAAGGCCCAAAGATGCTTTCCGTGAATTTTTGTCGATGGAGTAGATGGAATATAAGGTTCTTAAAAAAAGGCTGGATATGGTTCGTATTTAAGGTAATTACATTTGTTTTGTTTTGCTATTCGTTTAGCCTTTTTGTCGCTACATTACTTAGCAATCATTATTAGAGCATCTCCAGTGGATCATCTATATGGATGTGTATAGCAAATATAGACCATGTTGGCTGAAAAATTGCTCCCAGCGGCTCGTGTATATGGACGTGTAAACAGCCACGCCCGAGCCACGACACTACGAGGCATGGAAGTAACCACGCCCGAGCCACGCTCGTCGTCCCGCGCACGCCCGAGCAGCTCGAAGGAAGGAAGGAAGGAAGGGAGGAGCTCGTGGCGTGGGGATGGGAGGCCGGCCGCGGTGCAGAGGAGAGAGGGGCCGGCGGGCGCGCAGGAAGGGAGGCCGGCGGGCGCGCTGGGGCCGGCGGGCGCGCTGGGGGATGGGAGGCCGGCGGGCGCGCGTGGGGATGGGGAGGGGCTGGGGGCGTGCGGCGTGGGGAAGGGAGGCCGGCGGCTTCTCACCCAGGCCGACGGCTGGCTCGGGCGCGGGCCGCCCGACAGATTCGCCGTCGCCGAGCTCGCCTTCCATGGCGCCGACCTCGAGCGGTTTCTCTCGGAGAAAGGGGAGTGGGAGACAGTGATGGGCGTGCCGTGCGGAGCGCCGCCCCCGCGCTGGATGGAGCTGAACCAGGAGACGGTTGCCTTCGGCGGCCGCCTGTGGTGGGTCGAGCTCACCTTGGGCGCCGTCTCCGTCGACCCCTTCACCGACCGGCCGGAGATCCGCTTCGTCGAGCTGCCGACCGACAGCGTGCTGCCTGCGCGTGCGCGCACAGAAGAGGATGGAGATCTCAGGAAGGTCGAGGACCGGGGGCTGTTCTTGTGGGAGGTGGCCAAGCACCGGCGCATCGGCGTGAGCAAGGGGCGGCTGCGCTACGCCAGGTGACTCCGGACGGGCCGTTCCTGCTCAGCTCCTTTGCGCTCGACAACGAGGGCAGCGGCTGGACGCCGGAGCACCAGGTGGAGCTCAGGCAGGTCTTGGCCGATGGAGGCTACCCGTGGCAGGAGAACTCGGCGCAGGCGGCGCCGCAGATCGTCGTCCTTGACCCGCTCAACGCCAATGCCATTTACCTTCTTGTTCCAAGTTCTAACTGCCAGAAATTCTTGAAATAGCTCTTTAAGATTGGCAACAAACAAGCAACAAATCACTTGCTTGGACTGAATTTTGTGGAAACATACAAATGGATGAATCTTGTGACTGGAAACAATTCTGTGGCGCATGCCATATATACATGGTGACGAATTGATCCTTGCTACTGAGATTTCACACATAAATACAATCAAAGACTAGGACTGGTGCTATTGATCTAGTCAGACACTCAGACCATCTTGCTGTACTGGTGCTATTGATCTAGTCGTTCCACAGAAGAATAAATCCGGCATCTCTTCCTCGATCGATTGACTGGCGTCCATGCTTGGAACCCCCATGGCGTCGAGCATTCTTCCTATCTTCTTCCTCGCGATCGGCTAATGCCGCAAGTATGAGTTCATCGTCGCCCGATGAAGATGACGAAGAACTCATGTCCCAAGAGGATGTGTTCATTGTGTTGCGTGAGAGAAGATAGAGAAATCTAGAAGTGAGAAGATGAGGCACAACTAGAAATGTTGGAAGAGAGATGATTGGGGTGGTTTATATAGACCAGAAATATAGCCGTTGGAATATACACGTCCTGTATACACGTTCCACTGAAAAATTGTGAGGTGTAAAATTTAGCAAGGTGTATATGGACGTGTATATGAAGATATACACGTCCAAATTTACACCACTAGAGATGCTCTTAGTCATCTCAAACTAAGAGTGCATAGTTGAAAATTCGCCCTAGGGCCCTTGAAAACATAGAGCCAGCCACCCCGCAAAAAAAAACATAGAGCCAGCCCTAGGAAGGCATGTACGAAAAAAAATGATTGATTAAATGATTAAATGAGCGTGAGTCGAATTCGTTTTCTGGCAGTGGAGTCTGTGGGTGTGAGTGTGACAGAATATGTGGGTGGATTTGAGCGAGCAGGACAATCCCATTGTCTGGCTTGTGTTTGCATCCACCTGCAAATTCTGTTCTCCCTTGTCTCTTCCTCCCTCCTTCCCCACACACGCACAGAGACATACAGTACGTGGGCTGAAACCAATGACCGTGGCCACTCCACATCACGGAGCGAAAACCCAAGCGAAACCGAACAAGCACCACCGCGGTGTTCCTCTCACAGCATCTCCAGCCGCGTCTTCGACACGCCTCCCCAAAGCCGTTTTTTAGCGCCGGCGTCGAAAAATCGGCCTAATCGCGCCACCACGATCCTGTTTTTGGTTGAATTGTGCCGAAATTGACGTCGGCGCACCCAACCCGAACCCGGCGCGCTGGAGGGCGCCCGGGGGCGCCGACGCGAACGTTTTGACGCGAAAAAGTAACAGGACTGACGCGTCAGCGAACGAAGGCTGGCCGTCCTCATCGTCTCGGTTTTCCCGCGGGGAATCAATGCCAAGGCTGCCGTCGATCAGCCTGCCATTGATTCACGGGCGGCGCAGTGCGGCGACACCGCCCCGCCTTCCGCCACGCGTTCGCACTACGCGGCCGCCCCCGAACCGCTATAAAAGGCGCCCCCGAGCCGCGCCGGTGAGGCACCCATCCATCGGCAGTCCTCGCCGCCGCACTTCCTCCCCTCTCTCCGCCGTTTCGAGCCCCTCTCTCTCCCCTCTGGCAACCATGAGCGCGAGGTACCCCGGCGACGCGGCGGCGGCCAACGGTTTCGACGAAATATGTCGTGTTTGTTGAAATTTGACCGTGTTGGCTGAAATTTGACCGAACAGTGGGAACATCTGGGCCCCGACTTGGGACGACGGCTGGGGACATGCTCGCCCCCATGCCGAAAAAAACGCCGACTCGTCCCCAAGCGGCGATTTTTGACGCGTCTCTGGGACGCAACGGCTGGAGATGCTCTCAGTTCAGTTCAGTCTTCCTTTCCACCCATGCGTAGCGGCAACGCCAAAGACATGCAGGGCTAAAGATGGCACTGCCACAGCACTCACTGCAACTGAACCCCAGCGCATGCGTATGTTATTAGCAAGAGGAACATCATTTGATTAGTCCATCATCTAATTATATGCCATAGATTAACAGGCATGGATGACTCTATGGAAGAAGAAGATGGTGCATGCAGATACGTGTTTGCTAGTGCTGCAGAAAGTAAGTACACCTTGATGATTATTCAGAACATCCATGCCAAGACATGCATAATTGCTGCCTTCTTGTGTACATAACTATACAGGCATCATTCTGCTCATCTAGTGCTCTGCGGGCAAACAAAAGATTTGAGGTCATGATGCAGAAAGTGAAAAGATACTGTAACTTTGATGGGAGCTTTGTCCAAAGGTTGAAAACACACAGATACAGACAGAAAGCTGATGGACAAGTAGAATCCGAGATGAGAGACTGTTAACGGCGGATCATTCTCGTGAGTTCTTCCTCACTTCCAAAAGTGATTTTGGAAAGGAGAAAGGAGGGAAGAACAAGTGAAAAAGGGAGGAGAGCTGTTGTTTAACTTCTTGAGTAAGCAATGTTCACAAGAATGCATCTGTGTTTGTTTGTGTTTTTAGAGCATCTCCAACGGCCGCGTTAAGCGCCGCGCCAAAAAAAGCATATGCCGCGCGCGCTTCGGCAGGTATAGCGCGGGGATAGGCGCTGGCTCCAACAGCCGCGCTATAATTTAGCGCGCGCGCGCCGCTCCAACAGTGCCCAAAAATGCAGCGCGCGCACAATATTTTTTAATACGTAAAATTGCATTAAAATAAAAAGGATACAAAGTTATTTTACATATTGCAACTAGATAGGTAGTTCGAAAACATAGATAGATAGTTCGAAAACATAAAAAAAAAAAAACTAATCCCAGTCGCTCCAGTCATCTCCACCATCATCGGCTTCGTCGTTGGTGTCGTTGGAGGTTGACAGCCAGACGTCCAACCAACAGTCATCTTCTTCGGCGAAGATCGTTCTCCCGCCTGCATCGCGGACGGCGCACTGCTGACACGCCAATTCCCTCCGACGACGCCTGTCCAACCGCTCCTCGCGGCGCCGGCGCGTGTCCTCCTCGCGGCGACGTGCCCAATACTGCTGCTCGTAGGCGACGTCCTCCGGGTGGAGCCGGCGCCACTCCGCCATGCGCCGCTCGTCCTCCTGGGCGACGAGGAGGCGGTTCTGCATCGCAGTGTGCTCCGCACGGTCTCGTGCGAAGTGTAGACGAGGCGGCAGGGCGAGCTCTAACGTCTGCTCTAGCGTGCGGACGTCGTCGAAATTCATTTGGCGGCGCGTCCTGCCTAGGCGCCACGCCGCCGCGTCGAACGCGCGGGCGGCCTCGTGCGTCGTCTCGTACGTGCCGAGGGGAAGCCGGAGATCGCCGGAGCGTATCTTGGCGTAGAAGCCGGCGCTGTTCGGGCGCTCGCGGACGCCGCGGTAGCCCGACGAAGAACGGCGGCGCGGCGGCATGGTGGCGCGTCGGGGGCGGCGGCGGCGCTCTGATGCGGCGGCGGCGCAAGCGGTGACGCGAGAGGCAGGGAGAAAGAGAGAGAGCGGTGGAGAGCGAGGGGGAGCGCGCGCGCTGCGTTTTATAGGCGCGCGGGAGGAGGCGTCGCAAAAATGACACGCGAGAGGCCGCCATTTCGCGCGCGCGCGCAAGCGGTTCCCGCGCGCGTGTTTTTCCCGTCGCCGCTGGAGCGCGCCCTTCTGCCCCGCGCGCGAGCCTTTTTGCGCGGCTGTTGGAGATGCTCTTAGTTTTGCTACTTCAAACCGACCAACCGCCCTGCACAACAAGGATTCAAGATCAAATGTAGCAAACCAGTTGCTACATTCTGAAACCGCGTAGCACCCCATGTCCAAGTTTGTGCTGAATTATTCTTCAGTCCTGCAATGTACAGAGTAAAGTTTAAACATGTGGAGTTCGCATGCCAGTATGGAAAAAGTAAAACTAATTCCTAAATGAAGGATCGAACCGAAAAAATACATTCGTTATGAATTTAACGTATATTAAAAAAATGTCAACCCGCATTACAAAGTATTGTGTAAGTTTATGTATTTTTTCGGGACCACAAGCACGCACAAATATTGTGTATTTTCGATGTATTTTTTAAAATGTACAATTATTACAATTTAAAATACACGTTGCCAATTTTTTGAATGCATGATGGACATTTATCAAAAACACGTTCACAATTTTTTAATAGACATGAAATATTTTCTAAAAACCCGTTTATAGTTTTTTAGTACACGTGAAACATTTCTGAAAACATGTTGAACACTTATTTTAAATGCACAAACACTTTCTTTAAGTTTTATGGCAACTTGTTTTTTAAAACGCGAAAAAAATAAAAACAAGAACTTAAAAATATTAAACTTGTACTGGCCTACAGTTGCGCCATATATAAAGCTTGAAAACGTACGGAGAAACGCAATATGTAAACTCTAGCTTAGTAAATTATGCCAAGTGTTATAAACAAAAGTAAATTATTCCAAGCGGCACAGCACCTGATGGCTAGCTTGTGTGCACTAAGCAACCTGCGGTCTTGAGGTTTTCGGTTCGATCCTTCATTTAGGAATTAGTTTTACTTTTTCCATACTGGCATGCGAACTCCACATGTTTAACATTAGTTTTTTACTTAAAAAAAAGTCTGAGACGGTTTTCTGAAGAAAAAAAAAACTTCACCTCGTACACGAAACGTATGTGAGATATACGCAGGACCGGTACGTCAAGTTTAAGGACCGTATTGAAACGGTATCCTCAAGTTTCGGGACTGTATTGAAGCGGTTTCTGAGTTTGAGGATCATCGTGAACATAGCCACCAACTTTAAGGACCATACATGCATTTTATACAGAGACATGCCACGCTTGTAATGCTCCGAAGTTCAACCACGGCACCATGAATATGTAGAAGAGCCTATCGGAGATTACAGATAGCCATTGAAGCAGTAGGTAGCTCCAGCAAGAACATGGATTTTGTTAGATGCAATACGCACTTCATACACATTGTCACACCTAAAAGGGCCGGAGGAAACCAAGCATTCCAACCAAGCAAATAAGAATATTAACAAACCAATCATAAATTTTTGAAGCATAAGAAAAATGATACTTAGATATGATGTTCATACATAGCGTTATATATTACAATGCATGGTAGGTTTATTAATAATGAACACATGTTCGTAGGAAATACATAATAAGCTGCTGCATGTTATATTGAGAGACTACTGGCATTGCCACGCAACATAGAATGTAGCTAATGGTTTAATCTATATACATGTGATTGCCGCAACTAACATACATAGACGGGGATAGCTTAAGTTCAAAGTCCATCAACAGGATAGAAGCTCTGGAAAGACTGGCAGATGAACTATGGCAGTAATCTTCTCTAGACAAAGGTAATCACTTGATATTCAAAGAAGGCTGCTGTAGCTGGTAGTATCGGCATCTTCTGAAGGCACATATGCTCTGGAAGTAGATCCTCTCCTAAGTGGATATACTGATGTGTTTTGGATTACCTGCAGAGTTTTCACTCAACTGGCCAAGATGAGCAATTGCATTGTGAATATTTATAGCCGCTTTGTCGAGCTCGTGACCACTTATGGAATTGGCTGAGCATACACTTCCTTTAGCTGGGCGGTGAATCTCAGAAGTTCTTTTAACCTGATATAAGTAGTCTGCAAATTCTTTGCTAAGTTCTCTAATCTTCAGAGCTTGTTCTTTGATTTCTTTTTCTTTGTCCTAACAAACCAATCAGATGCAGTTCTCTTTCCTTTGTTTATTGCAGCTCGTTGTAACTATAGTCTTTCAATGCCTTGGCACGCATGGTCTCCATATATTTCATTACTCGAGCAGCTGCAACGTCCATTGCATCTTCTATAGAATTGTATGAATAGCCAGACAATGTCATTGCTTCATCGTCACGTCGCTGATGTTGAGTGCTCGGACGAAACTTGATTGCACTGCAATTCTTTCCCCAACTTTGCAGCAGAAGAACTGACATTGACATCCACAACTTACTACAAAACAAAGGCACATAACCTCTAAACCAATCTCCTAGTTCTGAAGCTTAAAATGAAGTACACCATGACAGAGTATATAAGAGAACATGCAGTGACTACAAATTTTCAAGTCCTGATACAAATTTGCATCTGTAAATAATATCTGCAATGTTTTCCCTAAAAAATACTGTATAACGATAAAGGTGGCCATGTCAAAATAAAAAAGAGACGTGATCTTTATCCCATATGATTTCAAACTTTAGAACATTATAGGCATGATAAAGGAATAATTAATATGCCTTTATATCCTAGAACAAAGTGGGTACACAATTATGACGATAACAAAACCTCCAATAGGCAAAATAACTATGCACTTTATTCAAGGGATAACTAAATAGAGAGGAAGAGCCAAGGGAAAGGCTATTGGCAACATATCAAACACTGCACTACAATGATCAACGTACACAGAGAGCTAAAGTGGTTTCTAGTGGTTAATAGGCAAGTTTAAATGGCCATGAAATGGTATGGAATTCCTGCTAGGAAATAAATACAGAGCAGTCTCTTAAAAACATATATATTAGTACAACCTAGATTGACCACAGATTTTATTTTGATATATTTCCTCAAACTAAAACATCTACCATTTCTTGTAAATTACCTTCAAGAAGTTAAAAGTTAATTGATTGAAAGAAAAAACCTGAAGCATTATAATGCTAGCTTCAATTATTTAAAATTTATATCATTCTAAAATCTACTCACCAAGAAGATTACATACACTGTATCTATGATATACAATGCGCACCAGAACTTATAACAAAGTTCAGCTAGTGCAACCACCAATAAGTTATGCGATGATCCAGCTTGTGAGAAAAACAAATTTGACTGTATGTTATGAAGATCACTCTAGAAACTTATATGTTTAATGAAGTGAAAAATAAAACAGAACATGCATGGGCACCAATTAGTGAGCAGTTAAAAGTTAACTGATTGAAAGAAAAAACCTGAAGCATTATAATGCTAGCTCAATTATACAATGCGCACCAGAACTTATAACAAAGTTCAGCTAGTGCAACCACCAATAAGTTATCCGATGATCCAGCTTGTGAGAAAAACAAATTTGACTCTGTATGTTATGAAGATCACTCCAGAAACTTATATGTTTAATGAAGTGAAAAAAATAAAACGGAACATGCATGGGCACCAATTAGTGAGCAGTTAAAAGTTAATTGATTGAAAGAAAAAACCTGAAGCATTATAATGCTAGCTCAATTATTTAAAATTTAGATCATTCTAAAACCTACTCACCAAGAATAATACATACACTTTATCTATGATATACAATGCGCACCAGAACTTATAACAAAGCTCAGCTAGTGCAACCACCAATAAGTTATGCGATGATCCAGCTTGTGAGAAAAACAAATTTGACTGTATGTTATGAAGATCACTCCAGAAACGTATATGTTTAATGAAATGAAAAAAAAATAGCCAAAATTACACTAGCAGTAAGTGAAGGCTTTACTTTCATACCAAAGTAGTCTTGGGAGGCCAATGAACCAAAGAGAGGGAGCATAGACTGGAAGAAGCACATTCAGATTCAAGCTGTGAGCGATCAATAGCACTGGCAAGGTGATGAGGGAGTCTACTGAACATCTCAATCCACACCATGACATGCCAATAAAACCATTCATAAATTTTGAGTACCAGCATGCAGATTTTCTGGAAAGTAAAATACAAGAGACCGAAAAAACATCACCAATTACTCCACCTAAAAAGTGAGATGACCAATTCGATCAGGATTAGTGTGCTCCAGCCTCCAGCCATGTCTTGGTTATATTCCACCTGTAGCAAGTGAACCAATAACACTTGGACTAATTCCCCTGTTATAAACATGCAAACAGGCGAATGGTACAAAAAGGTCAGGAATGCTATGTTATCAAGAGTACTACTATTAATGTTGTGAACAAGTTCAGTCATTTGGCCACTGTCAACCTCGGACTCCGGTATCACATGGCTGAAGCAAGCTGGCAGCTCAAATATGATTAAACTGTCTCTTTGAACCATAAAATCATTCTCCTCAAATTTATATGCAGCACAAAAACAAATACACAGACCTTCATAATGACAAGATAAAACCAGAAAAGTGTGAGTCTGAACCGTATCATCATTTGCCTCAAATTTATATGTAGCAACGCAGCTGAGAACAAAATACACAAACCTTCATATGTACAAAAAATACACAAACTTTCATAACGACGAGATACTACTAATGGATAGAATCACTATTCAATGGCCACTGCAGCAACCATATACAAAAAGAAAACGCAATGCCAGCGAAACCCGTGGTAAATTAGGACCAATGCTTCAGCAAGCAATTATTAAGCATGCATGGCAATAAAACACATGTCTTTCAAGGATGACTATAATGTATTAACACAATACCAATTCAGTTTCTGTATAAGAATCAACGAACAAGCCTATGCCTACTTAATTTTGTCACAATATGTAACCAGAAGTAGTTGATTTAGTGGACAGAAAAATATACAACACACTCACCCTTCTGATAAAAGAAACTGTCCTCTAGGAGGGACTCTGCTTTGGAAGTAACATTGATGTACTGAAGAGAAGTGTAATGATCTTTAGAAGAAAAGGTACATGATAAAAAAATTATGAGCTCGATTTCAGTGCATATAGAATACTTTCAAAAATTATGAGCACAATTTCAGTGTATATAGAATACTTTAAATAGTTGAGTTATATATACGATGAGAATCAATCAACGCAATCTCTCTAGGGGTGCTATAGCTGCTGCTCTACCTGTATTTCAGAACATAGAGCTTATATTTTTTTGTCAATGTGTATCAATCCACAACTTTTGACAAGCTTAAGGATCGTGGCCAAGGCAACGTTCAAATGCATGCGGGCAAAGACTGACAACTAACACTTGTATAAGCCCAAATGTCACCATCACATTATCTGTGACTTTTCATACTGCTAAAAGCCTAAAACTGTATGAACTATGAAGAGAATATATATTTAATTAACAGTGAAGGGCAGTAAAAGACCGCAGTACTGCACTGAGCGCAGCCTCCCTTGCCCCAGCCCCAGCATCCTCTCTGTTTTGTTTTTCTTTGATATATTGTTGAACCTTCTACATATATGACAAATATCCAGTATGCACATAAAATAAGCGGTTCATCTGAATTGGTGAACATATATTTAATAACCCTGTGAAATAATGAGCCATTAAGCAAACAATAAAATCAGTATCCACAAATATAGACAACGCGGCCGACAATCCAAAACAAAAGGTTTACCTGATCGAGCAGAGTTTCATTGACAAATTCCAAAAAAAAATTGTCAGCACTGTGTCGTTGCAACAAAATCCTGTGAGATAGAAATAAAATTGGAACCACTATAAGAACAAATTAGCTCATGAACACATCATCAGACACGATAGGGAAAATACTGCCAATATAAAGTACAGAGAAAAGAGAAGAGGCAAAGAGAGAGGAGCACCTCGGCAAGATTTTGGAGGAAGACGTCTTCGCGCTCCTTTAGTCGACGCCCTCATCCAGTGTTGTCCCAAGGCTCTCTTACTCTTCCTCTCCCTCGAATGCAATGAACAATAGAGAAAATGTTAGCAACTAAATATATGACGTATCCTTCAACAATTATTAAATAAAAAATTGAAAATGAAGGTCATCTCATCAGCTCATAGCCTTCTCGTCAATTTTTGCTTTTCACAAAGGCTTTTCAGTGTCACAATTAACCAAATAAAGAAGCAACCAGCAACAGGTTGTAGCAGTGTAACACATACCAGCAACCCAAGCAACCAGCAGCAGCTAGCAGTACCAGAACCAGCACACACATCTAGCGGCACAAGTAGTAGCCATAGCTCACAAAGCAACTGCACAAACACATAGTACAGCACAAGCACAAAATCAAAGGGAAACAGAGAGGAGGCATGAGCTCATCTGCCTGACAGAGATGAGAACGAGCCGAGGAGGAGGGGCGTGAATGACAGGTGTGTGGACGGGCTTCTCGGGTGAATGGATAGTGGCGCGAGAGCAAGAAGGAGCCGGCTTTCTTGGCGGCCCGCCCTCCCATTGCCGAGGACGACGGCGACGGTGCTGTGGACAATCATGCCGGCGCTTGAAGCCTCGTTTGTCCCTCCCGCTCCAGATCGAGAACCTGGGAGGAGAGACAAGGAGTGATGGCCGCCGCGAGGGGATGCTCCGAAAGCCATGGACTGAGAGGGATGTGAGCGACAGGGAAAGCGGGAGGAGGTGGAGATGAGGAGTGGGAGAGGCCGTGGCAGCGGCGAGGGAGAGGGCGCGCAGGAGGAGGCGGTTTTCATCACCTTGCATCGGTCGAGCCACCGCCGAGAGGCCCGGATCTCCTCTTCCTCCTCCAGATCCCGCATCTCTCCTCTTACTCCAGATCCGGGGCTGGCTTGCGCTGGGGAGGAGAGAAGGGGCTGATAGTGCAGGAGAGGAGACGAGGGAGAGGGAGGAGAGGATGCGGACGAGGCGCGGGGTGGCTCGAGGCGGGGGAGCGAAGGCTCCACGGCGGTGTCTGGCTCGAGGCGGGGGAGCGGCGGACGCGGTGCCGGCAGCTGCAAGCATGGAGAAGGGGAAAAGGGGGCACGGCGGCGGTGATGGGAAAGGAGGCGGGGGTTGCGGGGGAGACATGTTAGGTCTCTCGCTACAGCTGCTCGCTCGCTTTTTCTTTTTCTCTTGCTCGCTTCTCTACTTGCGCGGGACGCAAGGCTCGCTTCGCCGCCACTATTCATAGCCTACATGGACATAACGGTTGTGCCTAGCACCCCGCTCATCCTTTATATGTTCGATGATCCAACCAAGCCCACTATCATCGTTATCTAAGTCAAAGCAAGTTTCCATTGGATTACTATAGATCCAAAATTTATAAGTTATTTAATCCACCACTGTGTCACAATCACATAAGTAAATCCAAATTGTTCCAAGGTTACTAAAAATCTATTTATTCGCCAATATAAAATCTCACTTTATAAGTGATACCCTCCTACTACTATATCTAAAGGAGCGGAAACACATAATAAAAGCAAGGTCAGCTTCTCCAACGAGGCTCATACCACTGAACTTGTCGTCTATTCTAATTAATCCAAATCATCCCATGATGATTTTGTACTGGTAACATTCTTGGGTAGGGCTAGCAAAATCATCAAAGTCAACCAACTACAATCCGTTTGTATCATCTTCATGCTCATGTCCATATGGGGCACATACAAGCTACTACTAAGCTTAGGTTAAAGTATCACAAATCCTCCAACTAGTAATATCTAAGATCATCCAATAGTCCACCAATACCACATTCATGCTAATCATATACTATACCTATATAAATCCAATATATCTCAGGTTGATCATGCTACACCCTAAAGTTCTCCAGTTTCAAGCTCATGCGAAAATATCAGAAATCCAAATGTACAATCTCAAGTTTAACTCCGACCTAGAATCCAAGTAGATATATCATTGAACCTAACACAAACAACATTTCTATTACTCCAATATCTTTGTTTTCTTTCAACTATTTCAATCCAAGATGATGTAATAGTCCATCAATTTTCACAATTCATATTATACTCATATAAATCTAGTATATCTCCAATCTCTAAAGGTGTGCATCTCTAACTATGATCCAACCTCTAAAGGTCTCAAGTTCCAATCTCTAAAGGTGCGCATCTAGTACAAATCATAACTATGATCCAACCAAGCTCACTATCATGGTTATCTAAGTCCAGTATAAAGCACGCTTCCACTAGATGACTATAGATCCATCAACAAGAATTTATTTATCTACGAGATTTTTTTCAAGATCACAATCGCCAACTGTTCCAACATTATTAAACATATTATCACTTCATAAGTACTACCCTCCTACTACTGCATCTAAAGGAGCCCAAACAAATAATAAAGGCAAGATCGGCTACTCCAACAAGGCTCATACCACTGAAATTCTATTCTAATTAATCCAAATCATCCTCCAATGATCTTGTACTCGTAACATTCTTGGGGAGGGCTAGCAAAACCATCAAAGTCTACCAACTATGATCCGTTTGTATCATCTCCATGCTCATATCCATATGGGGCACATACAAGGTACTAAGCTTAGGTCAAAATATCACAAATCCAAGTGCTCAAGTTATGTCCAACCTAGAATCCAACTAGTAATATCCAAGACCATCCAATAGTCCACCAATACCGCATGCATGCCAATCATATTACACATAAATCTAATACATCTCAGGCTGATGATGCTACACCCTAAAGTTCAACAAGTTTCAATCTCTAAAGGTGTGAATCTAGTAGTAATATAACTATGATCCAACCTTCTTCCCAACTTAACCAATCGCCATCCCCTTGACGCTTGGCTCCAAGTACAGTCCGCTCCCAACAACGTTTTCATCCATTCCGCCATACCTCATGTGCAATCCGCTCCTTGCCAGTCCGACCGGCATCCTTTGCCTGGCTTCGGGTTACTATGTGCCATGCCTCAATCCGACATCTCGTGTTTCCCTGCTGGGCGCCGCCATAGCCACACAGGCAGTCGGCACCGCAATGGCTAACCCACGAGACACAACCCGAGAGCACGACGTTACCTACCGCCAAGGCCAAGGACGCACGGCGGGAGAACATGAGATGCTGAATCAAGTCATTGGCACGGAACTCGCAAACAAGGGAAGGACACCAAGCCGAATTGGCGGGAATGAAGAATGCACATGAGGTGTGGGAGAGGGTGAAAACCCTATCGGTTGCATAGGGCTTTTTGCCAAGTCGTGCGGCAATGTCGATCTTCAGGAGATCGAGTAAAGCTTCTCATGTGCTTTCTCATCGCTCCTCTGCAACTACCTCAGCCTCCACTGGATTACTATAGATCCAAATATTAGAAGTTATTTATGCACCAGATTTTTTTTTAAGATCACAATCATCTAAGTTAATCCAAATTGTTCCAAAGTTATCAAAGATGTATTTATCCACTAATATAGTATCACGTCATAACTATTACCCTCGACCTACCGCATCTAAAGGAGCACAAACAGATAATAAAAGCAAGATCAGCTTCTCCAACGAGGCTCATACCACTGACATTATCATATATTGTAATTAATCCAAATCATCCCATGATGATTTTGTACTCGTAACATTCTTTGGTAGGGCTAGCAAAATCATCAAAGTCAACCAACTACAATCCGTTTGTATCATCTTCATGCTCATGTCCATATGGGGCACATACAAGCTACTACTAAGCTTAGGTTAAAGTATCACAAATCCTCCAACTAGTAATATCTAAGATCATCCAATAGTCCACCAATACCACATTCATGCTAATCACATACTATACCTATATAAATCCAATATATCTCAGGTTGATCATGCTACACCCTAAAGTTCTCCAGTTTCAAGCTCATGCGAAAATATCAGAAATCCAAATGTACAATCTCAAGTTTAACTCCGACCTAGAATCCAAGTAGATATATCATTGAACCTAACACAAACAACATTTCTATTACTCCAATATCTTTGTTTTCTTTCAACTATTTCAATCCAAGATGATGTAATAGTCCATCAATTTTCACAATTCATATTATACTCATATAAATCTAGTATATCTCCAATCTCTAAAGGTGTGCATCTCTAACTATGATCCAACCTCTAAAGGTCTCAAGTTCCAATCTCTAAAGGTGCGCATCTAGTACAAATCATAACTATGATCCAACCAAGCTCACTATCATGGTTATCTAAGTCCAGTATAAAGCACGCTTCCACTAGATGACTATAGATCCATAAACAAGAATTTATTTATCTACGAGATTTTTTTCAAGATCACAATCGCCAACTGTTCCAACATTATTAAACATATTATCACTTCATAAGTACTACCCTCCTACTACTGCATCTAAAGGAGCCCAAACAAATAATAAAGGCAAGATCGGCTACTCCAACAAGGCTCATACCACTGAAATTCTATTCTAATTAATCCAAATCATCCTCCAATGATCTTGTACTCGTAACATTCTTGGGGAGGGCTAGCAAAACTATCAAAGTCTACCAACTATGATCCGTTTGTATCATCTCCATGCTCATGTCCATATGGGGCACATACAAGGTACTAAGCTTAGGTCAAAATATCACAAAACCAAGTGCTCAAGTTATGTCCAACCTAGAATCCAACTAGTAATATCCAAGACCATCCAATAGTCCACCAATACCGCATGCATGCCAATCATATTACACATAAATCTAATACATCTCAGGATGATCATGCTACACCCTAAAGTTCACCAAGCTTCAATCTCTAAAGGTGTGAATCTAGTAGTAATATAACTATGATCCAACCTTCTTCCCACCTTAACCAATCGCCATCCCCTCGACGCTTGGCTCCAAGTACAGTCCGCTCCCAACAACGTTTTCATCCCTTCCACCATACCTCATGTGCAATCCGCTCCCTGCCAGTCCGACCGGCATCCTTTGCCTGGCTTCGGGTTACTATGTGCGATGCCTCAATCCAACATCTCGTGTTTCCCTGCTGGGCGCCGCCATAGCCACACAGGCAGTCGGCACCGCAATGGCTAACCCACGAGACACAACCCGAGAGCACGACGTTACCTACTGCCAAGGCCAAGGACGCACGGCGGGAGAACGTGTGATGCTGAATCAAGTTATTGTCACGGAACTCGCAAACAAGGGAAGGACACCAAGCCGAATTGGCAGGAATGAAGAATGCACATGAGGTGTGGGAGAGGGTTAAAACCCTATCGGTTGCATAGGGCTTTTTGCCAAGTCGTGCGGCAATGTCGATCTTCAGGAGATCAAGTAAAGCTTCTCATGTGCTTTCTCATCGCTCCTCTACAACTACCTCAGCCTCCACTGGATTACTATAGATCCAAATATTATAAGTTATTTATGCACCAGATTTTTTTTTGAAGATCACAATCATGTAAGTTAATCCAAATTGTTCCAAAGTTATCAAAGATGTATTTATCCACTAATATAGTATCACGTCATAACTATTACCCTCGACCTACTGCATCTAAAGGAGCACAAACAGATAATAAAAGCAAGATCGGCTTCTCCAACGAGGCTCATACCACTGACATTATCATATATTGTAATTAATCCAAATCATCCCATGATGATTTTGTACTCGTAACATTCTTCGGTAGGGCTAGCAAAATCATCAAAGTCAACCAACTACAATCCGTTTGTATCATCTTCATGCTCATGTCCATATGGGGCACATACAAGCTACTACTAAGCTTAGGTTAAAGTATCACAAATCGTCCAACTAGTAATATCTAAGATCATCCAATAGTCCACCAATACCACATTCATGCTAATCATATACTATACCTATATAAATCCAATATATCTCAGGTTGATCATGCTACACCCTAAAGTTCTCTAGTTTCAAGCTCATGCGAAAATATCAGAAATCCAGATGTACAATCTCAAGTTTAACTCCGACCTAGAATCCAAGTAGATATATCATTGAACCTAACACAAACAACATTTCTATTACTCCAATATCTTTGTTTTCTTCCAACTATTTCAATCCAAGATGATGTAATAGTCCATCAATTTTCATAATTCATATTATACTCATATAAATCTAATATATCTCCAATCTCTAAAGGTGTGCATCTCTAACTATGATCCAACCTCTAAAGGTCTCAAGTTCCAATCTCTAAAGGTGCGCATCTAGTACAAATCATAACTATGATCCAACCAAGCTCACTATCATGGTTATCTAAGTCCAGTATAAAGCACGCTTCCACTAGATGACTATAGATCCATAAACAAGAATTTATTTATCTACGAGATTTTTTTCAAGATCACAATCGCCAACTGTTCCAACATTATTAAACATATTATCACTTCATAGGTACTACCCTCCTACTACTACATCTAAAGGAGCCCAAACAAATAATAAAGGCAAGATCGGCTACTCCAACAAGGCTCATACCACTGAAATTCTATTCTAATTAATCCAAATCATCCTCCAATGATCTTGTACTCGTAACATTCTTGGGGAGGGCTAGCAAAACCATCAAAGTCTACCAACTATGATCCGTTTGTATCATCTCCATGCTCATATCCATATGGGGCACATACAAGGTACTAAGCTTAGGTCAAAATATCACAAAACCAAGTGCTCAAGTTATGTCCAACCTAGAATCCAACTAGTAATATCCAAGACCATCCAATAGTCCACCAATACCGCATGCATGCCAATCATATTACACATAAATCTAATACATCTCGGGGTGATCATGCTACACCATTGTTTTTAAGGCGTCCCTAAGGCGTCGCCTAGGCGACGCCTAGGCGTCAGGGCGCCCCCAGTAGTCAAGGCGTCGGCCTTGCCTTACCTGTGTGTCTAAGGCGTCCGCCTTAGTCCATAAGGCGTCCAAGGCGTCCGCCTAGGCGCCACTCTGCCTGCCTTAGGCAAATGAGGACGCCTTAGACAGGGCTGGGAGGTTCAGGCGGGAAACAGAGATCTGGGAGGGAAGAAAAGGGCGGGAAAGTCTGTTTTGGCGCCAACAGTTACTAGCAGGGAGAGAGAGAGAGAGCTGTAACCAGTTTCAGTTTCGCCCCACCCCCGCCTCAGGCTGGATCTGAGCTTCTCCCCCTCCTCTACAGCAGCTTCCCCCCTCCTATCCGTCAGCTTCCCCCCTCCTCTCCGGCAGATCCCCCTCCCCCTCCT
>LR738716.1:363095396-363105396 GCA_902687465.1 Secale cereale | reverse complement strand
AAGTGCGCAACAAGAAACTTCCACGACAACGCGTCAACATGGTGGCTTCACACACCTTCGACGAGCTTCAACGTGAATTGGCCCAAGACGAAGAGAGCTTTGCGGCGAGAGTTCGTGCCTCCCACCTACACGGAACATCTTCTACGCCACTTGGAGAACACCATACAAGGATCCAAGTCCATCGACGAGTACTTCAAGGACATGAAGATTGCCTTGCGACGAGCCAGCGTGGACGACCCCATTTCAATGAAGCTCCACTTCATGATGGGATTGCACAATGACGTCTACAAGACTATCTTCTTCGAGAACTACAAGTCCCTCGACGACAACTACTTTGGTGCTCTCAAGGCGGAACAAGAACTAATGAAGGCCAAGGCTTCTCCACCGCAAGCACACTTCTCGAAGACCAAGCTCCAAGATGGCGAGCATGAGGCTAGTACCACCATGATGTCCAAGCCCGACGAGCTCCAAGACGACGTTCCCAAGTTCGACTTCATCGCCATCCCTCTTTGTGGCATTGATGATGCCGAGTCTACTTCGACTCTTTTTCAAGACGGTGCGGCGACGACTACGACTACGGAGCCATTCGAGGACCACGCTTTGGAGGCGAATGACATGGTGACGAGCAAGGTTGATGCTTCCATCTTTGGAGGCGAGAGTGATGATGTGCCATCTTCGGCCTTCATCCACGACGACGATGAGGAGATGGTTGAGCATGGGATTTTCCCTTCGACCACGGCGACGTATGATGACTTGAGTGACTTGTGCCACCATATTGAGAGTGAGAGCGAGTTCACCACTAGCCCCATATATGATGAGCTGCCCCAATTCCCATGTGAGGAGAGCCACAACCCCCACCACTTGAGTGAGATGAGTGACTCCACCATATGCGAGTTTGAGTGCACCTACCTTGAGGGGGTGAGTGAGCCACCACATAGAGAGAGTGAGATAGTTGATAGGTCATGTGAGACCACTTTCAACACTAACGACTTGACCTCTACCTCTATCGTGTCTTCTCATTCGGTGCTAGGTCCCATTTATGATGATGCGCCGATTCGCGACCACTTCGTCCTTCCTACGGACAAGACGATGGCCATGGTGGAATATGATGATCCCCCCGCATGGTTCCATCAAGATGAAGATGATGACCACCATTTGGTCTTTCCCACCTCACCTACACCACATGAGTGGAATGAAAAAGGTAACAAAGGTGAAGGTGATGAACTCGTCCCACTAGTGGACTATGTTAACTTTGATTGCTTGCATGATGTTGAGCCACCTATTGCCATGCTTCATGCTAGTATGATTTCCCCATGCGATTATTTACCCATTTATGATGAGTTTGATGATTGCCATGTGGAGTCTATTAGTTGTGATGCCATGTTGCATAGGATTTCTTGTGATAATTCTCTCGGTCACATCATGTTTGACAATCCGCTTGACTTGTCATATGCTATGCATGAGATCAACAATATGTCATATTTGCAATCTCATCGTAGTAACTATGCTTATGCCATTAAGATAAACCCAATTTGCACATATGGCATAGATGACAAGCCCATGGTTATTGGCATTTGTTTTTCTTGTGATGATATTGACATGCTTCCTTTGCATCATATCCATCATTTGCCATGCCATGAACACCTAGCTTCCGATATGCATTGTTTTGGATGTTGTCCTTTTTCTCCAAATGATGTTTTCAATATTGCTCATGAGGAGACCCCCATAGTTTCCTCATACATTTTAGGAGATTTTGGTCCATCCTATCCTTTGCATGATCCCCATACTTGTATGCTCAATTTGCATCCACATCATGCTATACACAATAACTATTCCTTCATGATGGATGACATGTTCTTATACCATGCATCAAATTTCTTTGAGAGATGCTTATCTTGTGCTCACTCTAACGTGCACATACACATCATGATGGATGATGTGTACATTTACCACGCGCACAATTTCTTTGGCTTGTGTCTCTTTTGTGTAGGTACACATGCATACTCGTCAACCTCGCAAGAGCACGAGTTGACGAAACGAGCTCTAGAGAGCAATGATGACTTGGGATTCCGTGGATTATCTTTCCCACCGTTCCCTTCGCGCAAAGACTTCGCGCATTCCTTCTACATGGCACTCACATGGTTATGGGTTATTGTCCATTATATCTCTTATGCCCATCTTTCCATGTTCACTTTGCATGGTATGCTCATTTATATGCCTTCGCCATGCATTTGTGACCCACGCTTCGCATTACACATGATGATTGATTCTCATACTTGTATGTGTATTTGCAAGCTTGGTGGAGATATCACTTGTTATTGCCATGCTTTGCACATGATTGATATTGCTTGTTGTCATATGTCTCCACATGTTGCCTCTCTCATGCTACAATGTATTGAGCGCAACCATGATTTTAGTCTTGCCAATGAGATTGCCCCCATAGCATTCTCGCATTCATTTGGAGATTATGACTTCATTCTTGTGAAGCATGCTTGTCTTACCTCTTTGCACCATATGCCTAGTGCCATGAATATAGCCATTGTTGCATCATCTTATTCATGCACTTTTGCTCCTAATGGTTATGTGCAAGAGAAGAGAACCATCATGATGGATGATGTGTTTATCTACCATGCACATACGTTCTTCCTTTTGTTGTGTGCATGTGTAGGATACTTGGAATATGTGTCGACTTCCACTTCACGTGAGTTGACCATTCGAGCTCTTGAGAGCGAACCCCTTTCTACAACGACGCTTCTACACCGCACTTGCTTGTGCTTCGGCATTGTGAAGAATGCACAAGGACACACTTTCAAGGTGATATCCTTCTCTTTCGAGACACCCAAAACCATGAGCATGGATATGATGGATCACACTACTTGTGTTGCTTGCACCATGAGACTTATTTGCACACATGTTAGAGATCTTGATTTGACTTGCCATTTACACATCTCCATGCCTCGTGATATATATGCCTTGTGTGTTGCATCCGACTTGTGGATTACTTGTCCATATCATATGCTTGGTTGCAACAATGTCATCTCTTCACATATGCCATGTCCCATTGCTTGTCACATGCTTTGCTTGATTGCCTCACACATGTTGAACAATTTCTCTTTCTACTGTGTTGAGTGCCACACGACTTTCACTACACCATATGCACGCTATGCTTGGATTGTCTTGCACTTGACTCATGTGTTTAGACACTTCATTTTAGTGGGTGTTGTGAATGATTCCTATGCCTACCATAGACCTTTCATTGAGCGCTTTATGCATGCTTGCTACGACTTTGAGGTAGATGCTTACTCTCTTGTCACACATATGTGCATCTCTACCTCACATTTACATGCTTGCTTCCATGATGACCTTGATTGTGCTCCATTGATGTGCTTAAGTGCCATGCCACAAACCTTTGTCACACCTTATGATATGCTTGATGACAACACTTGTTGGGTCTATCACCTCTTGAATGTTTGGTTTTGCACTAACGCTAACCACATTTGTTTTTCCAAGTGTTTGTTGTCTTTGCTCCTTTTGAAGGAATCACTACACGGTGAGACATTGGAGAGTGCCGATGTTGAGCTTCAAGATGATGAGCACTTCGTGATGGTCCACATCTACACGACGACGCCATCTCTTTCCCATGGTGATTTGGTTTTCGATCCGAGGTCGGATCTTTCCCAAGGGGGAGGGGATGATACGGTGTATCCTATGGACATCACCATGTCAAGAGTCCGCTTGGCAAGTGACACGTGCGACCTCTACTTCTCATACATAAAGGTGAATCATCTCCTTTACACGTGTTCACTTGACCCCTTCGAGGATGGTATACTACTTGACACTCCACTCGTGTGCATGCATAGGTATTGTCGGAGCTTCACGGACGACGACGAGGAGTGCAAGCGCCGAGGAACACCTACACCATCCGCGAGGGAAGCTTGGAAGAGAAGACGGAAGAAGACGGAGCGGCTGAAGTTACAGCCGCCGGACATCCGGCGCCAGCCCGGACATCCGGCGCCAGCCCGGACATCCGGCGACCAGCCCGGACATCCGACGCTTCAGCAGAGGCCGGACATCCGGCATCACCCCGGAAATCCGGCAAGGGCAACAGAAGCACCCGAAGAACGGCCATCGCCAGGCCGGACATCCGGCCCGTGCCCGGACATCCGGCCTCCCATGAACGGCCGGACATCCGGCCCCCAACCCGGACATCCGGCGCCTGCCTGCGCGCAGAGTCGGGCCAGAGGCCCATGTATCCTCTCCCACTTACCCCTTCGTATACTAGACTATATATACTCCTCCACCTCCACCATTTTAGGGTTAGCAATGGTTTAGCTCATATGAGAGATAGAGCTTTGCTCATCCATCCCGGATCTACTCCACGAGAGAGACCGCGGCCCCTCTACGGAGAAGATCCACCTTGGATTCAAGACCCCTAGCGGGAAGATCCTTCACGGATTCAAGACCTCCTCTTGGAGATGAACTCTACCCATGTATCTTTCCCTTTGTTGTTCATGTATCTTGTGATCTTGTGTGTTTGATTGTCTAGTGGATGTGTGATTGGACTTGTTCTTGTGTGTTTCCTCTCGTGTTTTCCCCCGTTTCCCTTTGTGTTCTTCGTGTTCATCGTGGGATCCCCTCCATTTCGTGAAAGATCTGCTGATTAGGGTTCCACCCTGTATCAAGAGAATGGTGAGAGAGCGAGCCACCAAAAAGAGAGCGAGAGCCACAAGCCAAATATGAGCGACTCCACGATGAGCGACAAGAAGCAACTAGTGCTATTAGCTACAAAACGTGAGATGAGAGAAGTGTGTGAGAACCCATCGAGCGTCTTCCACCTTGTGCTTCTATGCAAAGGGGAGGCCAAACCTACTAACACTTCACCACCTCCACCTTTGGTGTTGTCTAAATTGTTGCAGGAATTCTCAGACGTCTTTCCGGATGAGCTACCACCGGGTCTCCCTCCACTTCGAGGGATAGAACACCGCATCGACCTCGTACCCGGTGCTCCACTTCCAAACAAAGCTCCGTACCGCGTCAACCCCGAGGAAACGAAGGAGATACAACGGCAAGTGCAAAATCTCATCGACAAGGGTCATGTACGTGAAAGTCTAAGCCCTTGTGCCGTTCCCGTTATTCTCGTGCCTAAGAAAGACGGAACTTTTCGCATGTGTTCCGATTGCCGCCCGATAAATGCTATAACCGTTAGATATCGTCACCCTATTCCTCGCTTAGATGACATGCTTGATGAACTTTGTGGTGCCACTATCTTTTCAAAAATTGATCTTAAAAGTGGTTACTACCAAATTCGAATTCAAGAGGGTGATGAGTGGAAAACTGCTTTCAAAACCAAGTTTGGGTTATATGAGTGGCTTGTCATGCCAATGGGTTTATCGGAAGCACCCGGCACTTTTGTGCGTCTTATGCACTTTGTTCTTAGACCCTACATAGGTGTCTTTGTTGTGGTTTACTTTGATGACATTCTTGTGTTTAGCAAGTCGCTTGAAGAACATGTTGACCATGTACAACTAGTTTTGCAAGCACTTCGCAAACAACAATTGTACGCTAATATGGAAAAATGCACTTTTGGAGTTGACAAGGTTGTCTTTCTAGGATTTGTCGTATCTTCTCAAGGTGTTCACGTTGATGAAACTAAAATTGAAGCAATTAAAACTTGGCCTCAACCAAAGAATCTTATGCAAGTGCGTAGTTTCCTTGGTTTAGCCGGTTTCTATCGACGTTTTGTGAAGGATTTTAGCACCATTGCTATGCCTCTACACGCTTTGAGCAAGAAGAACGCACCCTTCATTTGGGGTCCTTCGCAAGACACCGCGTTCAATGAGCTTAAGAGCTTGCTCACGCACGCACCACTTCTGGCGCTACCAAACTTTGACAAACCGTTTGAGATTCATTGTGATGCTAGTGGTACCGGCATAGGTGGCGTGCTAATGCAAGAAAAGCGCCCAATTGCGTACTTTAGCGAGAAGCTATCGGGAGCGCAACTTAACTACCCCATTTATGACAAAGAGCTTTATGCCTTGGTGAGAGTTCTACGTGTTTGGGAACACTATTGATGAGGACATCACTAACAAGGTTACACCCACAGCTCCAACTGACACATATACAGGACCAATTACTAGAGCTCGCGCACGCCAGTTAAATTACCAGGTACTTTCGTTTCTTGGTAATGAATCTAATGTTCATGAGAATATGATGCTGCCTAAATTGGATACATTTGTCTTGCTTACAAATGAAGGGCCTAGCTTGGACAAGAAGGATGAACATTGGAGCAAGATCAAGCATGGAGATGATGGCGTGCGCAAGGGGAACAAGAATGGAGTTTCAATTGATGATTTCAGGACTTTGAAGCCACCATAATGAGTGCGGGAAGCCTTGGACGAAATATACAAGATGCCACTTCATAAATTTCGTCCAGAGGCTATTATAGGTGCTGCGTCACCTTATTATTGGGCCAGGCCCATGTAATTTCGAAATACTTGAGTATAGGCTGTTTTTAGAGTCCGTATGTGTGGGGAAACAAGAGTTAGGGTTGGTTTCGGACCCCTCCACCAAGGGCCACGAAATTCCCCCCTCTTTCCCTCATATATACAGCCCTTAGGGCGTCGTTTAGACTTTGGGTTTTTGATACGGTGTATCCTAGGGCCATCACCATGGACCCTTCATCGCCTCACCAAGTGCCCAAAGGACCCATGACTAGAGCACGTGCAAGAGCTTTTGAGACCGAGGTGACCTCGCTCCTCTCTTTACATCTTTCGGATTCACTTGAGGTACGGCCTCTACCTTCATCAGAGACTCTATGCATACTCAGGTACTTGGACGAAGGCCGCGGGACAGCTCTACATGATGCTCAAGAGGACAGGACCGACAAGTGCTCGAGACAAGAAGAAGGAATGCTGAAGATGCTACAGGCACCGGACGTCCGGCCTGCACCGGACGACCGGCGACTCCCAGGCACCGGACGACCGGAAAACACCGGACGTCCGGCCCCTCCCAGACGACCGGACGACCGGAAGCCACCGGACGTCCGTGACTTCGGCAACAGAAGCTAAATAGCGGAAATCCGAGGATTACCGGACGTCCGGTCCCTCCGGAACCACCGGACGTCCGGTAACCTCCGGACGTCCGCTGCGACGGCGACCGCGTGTGTAATATAAATACTGTGGACCTCCCTCCTTTAGACTTAGCTGTGGTTTAGCTCATTTGATACTTGTGTGGATTTCTCCCACGAGACGGTGCGCCTCTACGGAGAAGATCCACTACGGATTCAGGACCTCCTTCAACGGAGAAGATCCCCAGGGATATCAAGACCTCCTCCGGGAGAAGACTATCTGTATCACCGTTGTTGACTTTGGATCATGTACCCCGACCTTGTATCGCGAATCTAGCACTTGTGTGATTGCTTCCGTGTTGATTGAGTGTTTTCCTCTTGTGTTTCCTCCATCTCTCCTTGTGATTCCCCGTGTTCATCGTGTGCCAACCTCCAAACGTGAAAGATCCGCTGATTAGGGTTCCACCCTGTATCATATGGTATCAAGAGCAAAGGTTTCTCACGATTTTGGAGCCCCACACTTTGTTTTCTAGCCTGTTTTTGTCGTGTTCTTCCTAATTTCGAAAATTGCCCCACAAAAAGAGCCCCAAAAATTTTTCTGTGATCTGTTGATTTGGCAAGATTTTGTTGACTTTGTTCCATGGATTTGCTGTGCCACGTGTCGATCTAGCATTTCCCCACCATCTCACCGTTTTTCCACCGCAAATCCGACCACGCTTTCACCGTTTTCGCCACGGATCCCTCCAACCCAGTCCTAAACCTACCGGACGACCGACGTTTACCGGACGTCCGGGACCCCTCGAGACACCGGACGTCCGCTAAACACCGGACGACCGGCACCCGACCACAGAACGCTTTTACCGGATTTCCGGACTCCACCGGACGTCCGACCCTTCCAGACCGACCGGACGACCGGTAACTTCCGGACGTCCGACATTTCCTGACACTGCTGAACTTGTTCAGTTACCACCCTTCCGCTACCATCCACCTTCCCCAACTACCACCTACCTTCCGCAACCACCATCGTTTTCCCGCTCTGAGTTTGGAAAGTGTGTCTACCTTTGCATTGGATACTTGAGTTGTGGTTTCACCGTTTCCTTGGATGTTTAGGCTACCTTGGAACGGCAAGACTCCAACAACACCACCGCTCAACTTCGGCAAGGACGGTAACATCGACGACACTTCTACCTCGCAATTGCATTGTCACCCTATGAACCATCTTTGCGTAGCTTTCCAATTGAGACTAGCCTTTTGAGTATTGCCGGGCCACGACACTTGTGCACATTAGTGATACTCATATATATTGCATACCACATCATCTTGGTATATTGCATATCTCCTTGTGCCACAAGAGTGCTCCGCATACACAATAGCTACCTCGATTCGAGAAGAATGCATATGTGCCCAAAGAAAGAGCTCAAAAGCTTCTAAGCAAAAGAGCCAATCCAAGCAAAGAAACAATAGCATCATACGCCTTGCATCCAAAGAGATCATACAACATAGCAACATCATCTTGTGCTCAAGCATCGGCACATCATACACTCATAGCATACTTGTGATAGATAGTCGTTACTTTTTGCCTCTTATAGGTCGTGCACAAGTGCGTATCCGCCTATTAAGCAATCGGCTAGCGTCTCTCTAGTGTTGTGCAACACGAGCATTTTCCGTGGTTTACCACATTTTCGCTCACCCTTGGTTGCACGACCACATTTATCTATCCGTGCGTGTGTTCCGTGTGCTACCTTTGCTAGTGATCTACTTGTTGCATGAGCAAATTTGTGAACCATTTTCAACATCTTTGAGTCACTTTGACAATTGCATTGACTTTGTGCCACATCCTAACCGAGCTCCTCTAAAAGCTTTACTTGTGTAGGTGTGAGAATCGACACGAAGTGATACCAATAGTGCTATTTCCGGGTTACATTGTTGAGTGATCATTGATCCATTTTCAACCTCGGTTAAGGTACATTGATATTGTCTTCTCCTTTCTTCCACTCACATACTTGCTTGTGATGATGGATAGGCCAAGTTCATCTACCAACCCGATCTTCGACGATCCTCAAGAAGCGAACAACTACGTCACCAAACTACATCTATTCGGTGTCCAACGAGCTCTACATCAAGAGAGTGAAGCTATGCGAGAGTACATTGGTCAAGTTGCCGAGGACGCGCGTCAATTCCAACAAAGCACCAAGGAGCAAATCGAACTCATCAACACCAACATGTCTACTCAATACAATGAGCTCCGGACATTGATCATCAACCGACGTTCTTCCTCAACATCTTCTCATCGAAGAAGCCGCTCAAGTCGACATACCGACTCAACGCAAGACTCAAGTACACCTACGTCAAACACTCTTCATCAAGTCGCACGTCAAGCTCGACATGAACATCGACATCCTCGACATGACAAGAGTTCCCAAGAGCTATTCGACGAGCAAGAAAATCGACGTCGTCAAAACCAAGCTACACTTGAGCAAGCACAAGAACGGCAACGACTACGCCAACAACAACAAGAGCGAGCTCGCCAATATCAAGAAGAACAAGATGCCGAGGCTAACCGTCAAGCACAACAACGTCGAGAAGCTCAAGCTATGGAGGCGCAACGTGCTCTACAAGATGCACATCGCAATGTGGCAGCCCGCACTCGTCACACTCGTCAAGAAGAGGATTTCCTTCGAGATGAGATGCAAGAACGGCGCCATCAAGCAAGAATGCAAGAAGAAGCTCCTCCTCAAGCGCGACATGAGCAACAATACCAACAAGAACATCAACTCCAACAAGAACATCTTCCCCAACATGAGCAACAAGATATGGCAAACCGCCAAAATCGAGATCATCCTCCCAATAGGCAAGGAAACAATGATGAGCATCGCTATGGCAAGCTCAAGTTCACCATGCCAAAGTTTTCCGGAAGCATTGATCCCGAAGACT